>JANHGB010004723.1:0-13386 GCA_026283785.1 Coracopsis vasa
GCGAGGCCCCGCCCCGGCTGGGAGGGGCGCTTGCGCCGGTGCTCGTGCCCCGCCAGGGCAGGGCAGCGCGGTGCTGAAGGGTTGCTGGGGGCAACGGCTGCGGCGCGGCCTGGGGCCTGCCCCGCCGCTCCAGCACCACCTGAGGCGGAGACACCTGAGCGGGAAGCCCCGGTGAAGCAGCGCAGGCAGAGAGAGGAGTGATCCCTGCTCTGCTCTGGCTCCAGCAAGGCAAAGCTTTGCTCTTCGGTTACAAAGTCACATCCTCGAGTGCATTAAAACAAGTCCCAGTAGGTGGTCGCTCATCGTTTGGCAAGATCTCATCACCAGAGGATGCAGGAGCCCAACTACCTCCGTCACCCTCACAGACACCACCACCTCCCCGCTCTATATAGCTATTTTATGGTTGCCTTCTGACTGTCCTCGTGTGAAAATCACTGCTCTATAAGGACATGAGCTTCATGTGAGAGTTCCCATCAATTTTAAGTAGAAAAGACTACTTTGGAATACGTAATAAAAGACATAAAATTGGCGTATTTCTCCTTCACATGAGGCAGTGGTTGAAGAATGACCCAAAAATAAAATTTTGATGATAAAAAAGGTACTTGCCAAAAATCATCTGCGCTCCACAGCCTCTCCACATCTATCCTGCAAGATACCCGCAGCCTCGGAGTGAAACAATGGGAACCATTTCAAAGCACTAAATCACTGATGGAGAGTTCTGTTTCAGGGCACGAGAATCAACGGTGCTTTCTCTGGAAAGTGGAAAGGACAGTTTGTTATATTCAGAAGACTGTATCATGAACTGGGTACAAAAAGATGGCTCCACACATGGTGAGAAAACAGCATGCAAGAAACTATGACAGAAAGACCCAACTCACCAGCCTCCAGCACTGGAAGGAAAAAAGGTTGATCCTGCAAGATCATTCCCAGAAAATGAATGTACATTTCCATTGTCCGGTTTCCAAACATTCAGCTCAAATGGAAGCAGGCATTCACAGCTCACAGAAATCTTGAAGTTCAGGGTTTATAATGTACAGTTTACTCGGGATTTAAATATATGGCCACTAAATAAGTTGAACAAGTTATCAAACATCCACCTTCCACTCAAAACAGAGGTGCGGGACTATGCACTTCGTACAGTGGATCTAGGAAAAAGCTAATAATAAGTGTGAAAGACAAAGAAATAACAAAATACAAGTAATTGCCACCTACTATTGTATTTCCAAACTGATTCTTACCTATAATAATCAGGAAAAGATTTAAATACATACAGTTTTCTTACAATTCTCAACATGAACATGCCAAATGTTATTGATTTTTATATGAACATGGTTTATTCCCTTCTTTCTCGCCACGCCTATCATCCAGAATATCTGTAAGGTCTATTACTAGCATCTAATGATTAATACCATGAAATCCTCTTATGACAGCAATATGCTCAAAAGATGTTAGATAAAATCCTGAATTCTTTATCTAAGTTATAAAAGTCAGTGGGAGTCTGAGTAAGGCACCAGAGCAAGGCCTAAGCAAGGACTTCTTCTCATTAATTATTTTCAGTATGTAATCATATTATTCTAGAGTTGGCAAAAATAGAGCAGGAAGCCAAAGAGATAAATAATTGGGTCTAATCTGCCCTTTTCAGTGCCACTACAAGAATAAGCATAGCATGTGTTGCTCAAGGGATTGCAAACAATGGTTATTATGGAGTACACAGCAGCGTCTTTCCCACTGAAGTGCATTCCTCCCTCAATTGAAACACTGCCCTCTGTAACAATTGAGAAAAGGAAGTGCAAAATATGGCATCCAATTGAAATTACAGATGTTGTTTTCCACATGCGGTGATGTGCCGCTACATCTGCTTCTGCAGACCCCTCCTGGGACCACTGGTGAAAAAGAATGGGTGGTAGGGAGGTCACAGATGTTCTCTCAGGTCACAACAGCATAAATGACAAATAACACCCCTTAGGGTGACACGAATAAAATCATAGGAAAATTTAGATATCAAAATGACTGAAATCACTACATGACTTAATGGCCATGTTCTGCGTTAGGTTTATTTGCCAGGACACCGCAAAGGCCAAATGCACCTGGGTAATGCAAAGGATGCAGAGCTGCAGGTGATTAAGGAAAATCCATGCTACAGAGAAAAAAATTACCATCTTTATAAAACCATAGACGCAGCAACATAACAAAGCCCCAGAGAACATCACGCTTGAGTGTCAATATGACAAGTGAGAAATTATTGCAAGCATCTGCTATGATCACTCTTGAGAGAGAACAACCGCTGAACGCATTTCTGCCCCTCTTATGTACAACACAGAGATAAGAAAAGAACCACCTGAAATCTCTTCTCTTGGCCAGTAATAGGCAGTGTAATTTCCATGCTATCCAAAGAGAAATAAAGGCACATTAATAGCTAATACAGAGAAAAATATGAGGGGGGGAAAAGTCACAAGTATTCTTAATTTTAACTAAATAGCCTCACAGTTGAATAGAGTCATCATCCAGCAGTTGTTATGGCAATAAAGCTTTCCCTTGCATCTCTATTCCACCCACCCATTCAAGGTATTTTGGAGGCACTGCCACCAAAATCGTTTCTCCACTAACTTTTAACTTACATTTCAGGACCTTCTTAGAAACCACTCCAGAGCTGTACCATGGCTGTTCCTCAGGCCTCCTTTCAAATGTTCCTTATATTCCAGAAATCAGCTTTTGTGTCCTGGAAAAAAAATCTAAATCTTATGCTTCTAAAGGTGAAATTTATATTTAAAAAAAAAACCAAATTCAGGACTTTTAAAATGATAGAGGAGTAGGGGATGTTCTGTAGCTTTTGCCACACAAGTTATCCTTCATAGGGAAGGAGGCTCTATGAATCAGGTTTTAAGAACAAGGTTTCTTAAAATCTCAGGCCACATCAATTCCTAACATTGTTCCACTTACAATAGTGGAAATACTCTGTGAATGAAGATTTTGTAAAGGACTTCTTATTGCAACAAAACCAAATTGTATTCACAGTGTTTCAGGATGGGAACTTGCATTGGAAACAAAGGATAGGAGCAGGGGGGACTCCCACCTAGGGAGCAGGAAATCAGAGAGGAGCAGATAATGGTTCCTTTCCATTAACACTCTGGGTAACCCTGTTAACCCCATGATGACCACTTCAATACAGACACAGCCTTTCACTCTCAGAAAGCTGGCTTGGAACAGACTCCCCTGACCTCCCCGTCTGAGGCTGGAATTATTGCTGTTACACTGCTGTTTGTCTCCGGTGTTCCACTAAAGACAGATATAATCAAGAAAAGGTTTCCTTATTTTAGTTAAGTCCAAATTGCCTGACAATGCATGAATTAAAATCACTCAATCCATTTCATAAACTGCCCTCTGTAAACCACTAGTATTTCCACATCGTTATACGGTACATTCAGTAATCTGATTGCCTTGGGAATATTTGTTTTTCCAAAACTTGTGGCCAAGGTACATAAGATTAGATCAGACACAGCTTGTCTAAGAATGCTGTAATGTGGGTGTACAGTATATTTGCCAGGTTTGAGTTACAGGTAAAAGTTCTCTTTCAAACTTTTCCAGCCAGGTTCTCAGTTATCTGAAGTTGTCTGTTGCAGCATTTGGCACTTTTCGCTTTGCTTTGCTCTTGGCCTTCTAATACTGGAGGATCAACACGGGACGTATTTGTATTGCACACCTCACCGACTGCACGCCTGATCCTTACCTCAGCAAAACTTGGGATGTTTTCTAGGTCCTCACAATGACAGAACACAAGTCTCCCTGGGATTCGCGCTCTTCTGCTGGGATTTTCTCACCATTCCGCATGTTAACATGAACCAACAGCTGGGTTTAAGAGATCTGATATAAATAGTAACATCATGCTGCGAGCAAGCTTCTTGGAAAGTAAAGAAAATATGTTATTTAATGCACTCTGACATTTGCCTTTCCTCCCTTTATTCCTAAGCTGCATTTCTGTAAACACCCATAATGACAAATGTAAAGAAGTTGACTTGTTCATGTAGACATAACAAGTGCTGCCCTGAGCCCAGGAGATGATATCCAGAACAGCTTACCTCTCCTCTCAGCCAGACAGCTGGCAAATTCTGCGCAGTAGGAAAAGGACTCGGAGCGTGGATGGAAATTCCTGCTTCCAACAGCATTCAAGATTACAACCTTTGGTATTTTATTTTCTTGGTCGCTCTGTGTTGCTTCAGAAACTTCCTGCTTTTGCCATATCTTTCCATTCATTAAAACTGCAGCTTGCAATTAAACATTCTGACATAACATAGCTGAGATTTTTTGGCAGCAGCCTTAACCAGAGGTTTTCAGAGTTTCCTGCAGACGGCTTTAAATTTTCATATCCTCATGAATGCTTGCCACCTTCTTTTAATAACTTGAAAAAATCAGCCTCTCTTAGGAACTTCATTGTTTCTGTGTTTCCCCAGCACTCATTTACTGCTTTCAGAAATGTGTCATGCACATGTATATTTATAGAGAGAGCAAAGTGTACATATGCACGGTATAGTTTGACATCTTATAGAGAACACACAGATTGCGTAGCAGATCTAAAGACAAATAGTTACATTCAATGTTTTTGTTATTAGAATGTACTTTTCTCTTCTGATGCCATTGTATTATTTCACCCTTCAAAAAAACCCAACAATCGTATTTACCACATTATTCCAAAACTGCAGGCCTTCACCTGACAATGATTTTGTAGCTTTATACATACTATGACTGTCAGATATTGCAACACTAAACTACTGCTTTTATTCAACAAAGTATTTCTTAGGTAGATCTTGCCCTTTTTCCAAAGAGCTAGAGATCACTTAAAAGGATTTCAAAGTTACCTGCATTCTTAAGGTATAGAATATGTTTTATCATCTGGAGACCTGTGCAAACACTGCTTGCCATTATCTTCAACATAGATTCAAAATTGATTTTAAAAGAGGTCTTTTTAAATGTTCAAACTGACCTTAAAGTCTTTCTTCTTCTAACATCGCCTGGCAAATAAATTCTTAAAGGGATATTATCAACTTAAGAACTGTGTTTTATTCTGGAAAATTTTCTAAGAGATTAAAGAGAAAATGTCTCCTTTCTAGTCCAAGTTTAATTTCTATATTCGACAGCAGTATGTGTGGTCAGTATCCCATGCTGTTAAGAAACAAAAGGGACAGAAATAGATATAGGAGACCATCATACCTGGAAAGACTTTGAACTACCTTTTAAAGTAGATTTGAAGTTGATGGGGCCTCTTCAAGTGACAAAAGACACATGGAACTCTTAAAAGCCAGATAAGTTGCTCCTGACTTGCGCAGAGCACCCTCAGCTCCCACTGCAATCAGTTAGAGCTGCTCTTAAAATGTAAGTTTAAGCATTACTTTGCCTGCATTTACCTGCTTCATTGTAAATGCCACTGACCAAACTGCCCATGTGAAAAGGCACCTTTTATTGCCCTGACCTTGTAAGCTTCATCCCCAGAGCCCACGGTGGCTCTGCATGATCTGTTATAATGTGTAGGGCATAACAGAGAAACTTCAAAGCAGTTAACTTATGAAATAAAGTTTAATTCTTAAGCTTGGGCAGTTTACAAGGTGCATTTTGGGCCTATTGTGATGGCCTCAGTACAAATATGTCATTGGTATATTGCCCATTGATTCCTTTGGGGGTACACGTAGGATGATCCCACAGGATAAATAACAGACATCAGCTTCCCTGCTCCCTCTGGCCCCATCAGGTAAAGGCTAAAATGCCACTGATCTCTGCTGGAGGTTTGCTTTTGTTTGGAAAATAAGTTTAAAAATCCAACCAGAGTGTTAACGTGGATCAACTGGTGCACATTTCAGAGTTCTGCATCTGAACAGGCATTTGTTAAGGGGTTTGTGGTTTTCTTGGCTGTGATTTAGGATTATTGCATACTTTCTCAACCCTTTACTAAAAATATGCTCAGTTCTAACCATGAAACGCGGCAGCACATTTGTTGCAATCTCTGAGGATGGTTTCTTATCTGTCAAACAGTTTAGAAGGCAAACTGGCACTGAGACAGCTCACCTGTTTTCCGTGGTTACTTGATGATAAACTACTTCACAGACCCTGCTGTAGCATCTAGGACAAGTGCGTTGAGACAAAGCCCCGATACACGTATAAACAGGTCACCTCATCCTAAAATGCCGTTTCATTTCCAAGCCAAGCCAGCTGGCTTTGGACAGAAAGTTCTTTTCTACTTGCGTGGGCAAACTTTATCGCCTTCCCATCCTTTTTCTCTTGCTGTCACATTACTGCAGAGGTGGCGGTGGCTGATAGCAGAGTGAGAAGCAGTGTTCAAAATGTGTCCGTGTTAGCAGAGATAATAACGCCTGGTCCTGCAGCCATGCGTTGAATCAATCCGTGTGATCTCACATAACCTAATCAAATGTCTTCCCTTTCATTATATGAAAGTAGAGAAAGATTAACTGAGATTGAGTTCAAGATACTGAATAAAAAGGAAAAGCATACAAAGTCGTGGTGTTTGATCCTGTGTTTCACTAACCTCAGTCATCGTTTGAAAGGGTCCAGGCTCGTCCTGGGTTTGGAACTTTTCTATCTTTCATTTCAGTTCAACAAATCCTGTTGTGCTCCTTGTTGGAAAGGAGCAAATTTCTCCTTAGCTCTCCTACAAGGATGAAGCAAGACAACTAGTGTTATCTGGGAGGAAAGCTGAAAGTTTGGGATTGTTGGGTTTCCTCTGTTGTTTGTCTTGGGTTTTTTTCCAATGGTTCTTAAGAAAGATACAAGTTCATTTTTAAATTGGACTCTAAAATGAAGGGTCCTCAAGCTTTTCCATTACATATTGCTTTATGAAGGCAATGGAAAGTCTCTTATTAGTTCAAAGATCTGTCCTGCAAAAGATTTGACCTAAGCAGAGTAAACTAAGCAATGGGTATAGTTTAACTGGTGTAGAAATAGTTTAAATCTGTTTTGTTACACTTTAGCAGAGCTGAACTGTTCTAAACTAGGTTGAAACCATTACTGCAATAGAAGCCAGGCTCTGTATTTACTGTGCCTTCACTATACCTTCCCCCTGGGCAAAAGAGGACGAGGCTACCATCTAGCATTTCCTGTAGGTACGTGTATGGGAAAAGCTGACACACAGAGACTTGTTATCCCCATGCCAATTTGTCCACGTGTCCATATCCATAGTTACACTTCTTTATGTAACACCAGTTTAAAATGATACTTTCATGGTCTGAATACATGACTGAGTGATCTCATTCATGTACTGACATGCTTGACAACTTACCATGCATCAACTGAGCCATGGTAATTGACCATGTGTGTTTGCTCTTAGCCTGTGGCTATCTCAGATGGAAGAAACCAGTTTAGACTTTTCCTTTTCTTGGCCCTGAGGTTAAGCTGACACACTGAACCTCACGTTTGCTGCAGGCTAAAGCAAGGCAAGCTGCAGTTACCGTGCCTCAACTGATGCGCGCTAACTCGTTCAGTTGCTGGAACCGGACAGCGTGCCTGAGCTGTTGGCTGAAATGGGATAATTGAGGGCATAAATCAGGTGTTAGTTCAGCTCAGTGCAAGCCAATTAGGAATGGATTGAAGGTAAATAGACACAAATCACTCTTAGTGCAGAATAAAAGAGGCTACCCAGCACTAGCTTAACTAAATCCAATACAGCTTAATCTAACAGAAATGGAAAGACTTTCAATTAGCCATAAAAAGCCAAAAATCTTCTGTGCATTGTGTAGAGCGTGTGCATTCACTTCAGGCATCAAATCAGCTGGACACATAAACAAAGAAAATGAGCCAAATTCACTGTGTGCTCTGCAGACAATGTAGAGAGAGGGACAGAGGTGGCTGTGAAAGCAGCAGTACGTTCTCTGGCTCTCCTAGCAGATTGGGTACACTCTAATTTCCAGTTGCAAACTGCTGAAGGCAAGAATGGGTATTCTGCCTTGTCCCAGAAATGTGCACTCTGCCATCATCTAATAACGAGGATGTAACAATGCTAACACAGCTCTGGTAGAAGTCGATTATGAACAAACATGGAGCAGCTGAGTTTGTTTTAATTCCTTGAGCTTGATGAAAAGTATTAAGGATCAGAGGATGATACAGATATTGAAAAGTAATTCTAGATTTCATAAATTTTAATAAACTAAGTGTTATTAGAAATTCAGTCTAGCCAAAAAAATCCTTAATGAATAAAAAACAAATAAAACTTGATTCTCTCGAATGGCTTCACCCTTCTGCTTTAGAAACTGTTACTGAACTCAGGGAAGCAGAGTTGGAATTAGTCATATAGGGACAATTCTTCAAATCCTTTACCGATGGGAGAGTGACTTGAATGAAGGAATCTGGCCCCCTAGTTCCCACTTCCTGGCTGAGTTATCTCTTCTAAGAAATTCTTTTATGGAGCATGTCCGTGGGAAACTAGTCCGAATTCTTTGTGTTGTGTGAGATTTTAGAAGACTCTGTTATGGATCAGCATCCCAAGAGGGAGGATACAAGATGCATATGCACAATAAAATGATAGTCTTGCCCCTACAACATACTACGTAGTCCTAGCAGCAGGCTGTGCCTCGAATTTATTCCTATGTGGCTGTTGAGAACCAGTCAGGAGTCATCCTGTAGCCTGTGGGAAGAAATGCAGCCTTTCTCATGGCTCATCCATCCAAGGTAAAAATACATTGTCCTCCACGCTATGGGACTCATGCTCCAAGTGCCCTTTGCTGTGACATGAATTCTGTTCACTGGGTTTTTTCCCCCTCCCGAGCAGCACTGTAGTCACGCTGCACAGTTGCAGCAGACCACACATTTTGAACACAGGAAAGACAAAAGCATATTATCATCAAGATAATTGAGTGTTGGAAAGAAAGTTGCCTCCAGCACTTTGTCCAGATTAAAATCTCAATCAGTACCATTATCTGGGAAGTCTCTGCAGTGACACGTGCAAGCTACGCATCCCAGTCAGCAGTCTGACCTATAGCATTTGCAGAAGCTTTAGCGATTTCTTTAATACCCCTTACAAGTCCTCCATTTAGTCAGAAGCTGAAATGCTGCTCTTTGTGAGACAGAAACTTCTAAAACAGCAGATTGAAGTACTCTGTGTAAATTGAGCAATTTCTGTTAACACATGTCGACTAAACCAGAGCTGCCAATCAGCCAAGCTGCTGCTCTGTGACAACAAACATCTGAGGTACTGGAGCTTGAAGTTAATCGAAGTTATTTATTTGATCATGCAGAACTAAGCCATCACCCATTGCTCTCGCAGACGGGGTTTCCACCTTCCCCCTCACCCAGAGCACACACGCTCTCTTCTTCAAAAGATTAATGTTATATACTTAGCCTTAGTATTAACCTTAAAAATTCAGCTATTACAGTTGATGTTTATTCTGCCTCTGGTACCAAATTATGTACACAAGCATAGTTCAGGGATCACTGAAGGAACAAAACCCAAATTACAGCTATTGTTAATTCAAGCCCAAGCACTTTTGTTTGTACAAACATGAAGTAACCACAAATATAAGAACTGTAGCTAATACTGTTCTCTTCTCACCGTGTTAGTGATCTGAAAGGTTCCTTCAGAGGATTGTTATTTAAGAAGTGGTTCAATGGAAGAGTAACTGGTTTGAGAGTGTAGACTACAAGAGTCAGAATTGAGGGGATTAGCAACAGCAAGGACTGCAAAGCCATTTCCCCAGCACCATTTCCGTACCGTACCACCAGTTGGGGTGTTTTTCTGGTGCACATTTGTGCTCCCCCATCACCAAGAGTGAAATTATCATTCAGTTGCATTGCTATAAATTTGGACCGGTTCCACTGACTGTTGATACATTGCCTCCCAATGCCCTGGGGATGCCTGTTACACTGCATGCTCTGCAGGGCTCCTTCTAAACAATGCATAGCTGATCCCTTTCTTCATAGCAGCTTGCTCATGAGCCATGCGGTGGCATAACGGATCCAACTTCCTTCTGTGTCCTGAAAACTTTGGCTCCAGTCTTGCCTGCTTGCCATGAGAAGGCTCCAAAATAAGAAGCACATTCAAGCCTGCTCCCTTCTCTACATTTAGTCTTTCTTTTAGTGCTTTAGTCACATCACAAAGCCAGGAGTTTGCACTGTCTTACTGCTTATGGAAAACATAATTTATGCACTGTCCTGAAGATTTCCTCATGTTTGAGCTTTTCTCAGCTGATCTGACTTTGTACCTATAGCTTTAGGTGCTTCTGACAGCTCCCTTTTTCCCCCTCATTGTTTTGGTTCGTTAGTTTTAGCGCTGCTGACACAAACAGTGCATCTCTAAAGGCATCTTTCCTGTGGGCTCTGTTTACTCGTTAATGTGGCTAAGTGTCATCTGAAGTCCTGGGTGACAGCTCGCTTTGCTTTAGATTGTGGCATTCCCCTATATGATTTATTGTATCTGAAGGAGAGCACAGTTACATCTGTAGGAAAGCGAAGAAGACCCATGGGAAAAGGGGAGTTGTTGGAGTTCTGGCTGAGAGGGGGACTGGGGAATTTGACATTTAGGTTCCTACACAAGATGTAATTTCCAGCTGAACGGCTCGGGCACTTACAGAGCTTCACTTTGGCCCCAGCTGCGCACTAAGTGCAACCGACATCTCTCTTAAAAGCCACTCACAGCAACCTGCCTTGATGTGACTGTTTTGTTTTCAGTAAATAGCAGAGGGAAAAGTTGCTTTAGTCAAGTAGCTGATAGCCCGCATGAACCGGGTTGGAGGGTTTGGTCCAGGCCGCTCAGAAAGGACTAAAAGTAGCTGGGGAAATGGCAGATGAATCTGATAGCTTGCAAATAAAGTTTTACTGGAAACATTTCCCACTGAGTCAATGGCTGTGTAGCTTTTGGTACTGAATTATTGGTACAGTCCCAGTTCTTGCCAATGAATCACATTTCTCCTCAATTCAGGATTAATCAACATGTCATTTAGATGTATTCTCAGACAATAAGCACTATGATATGGATGTCAAACTATTTTAGGTCAGACTGTTTTCTATTTTTAGCTTTTCTATTCCATTCTAGGGCTAATGCCTCAAATTCAGAAAAGGCAATAGTTACAAGATACGAGCAGAATCCTGACTCCGTGGAGGATCAGTGAGAGTTGTGCCATTGACTCTTACAGGGCCAGGATTCCACCTGATGGGTCTGTTTTGATTAAAGCTTCATCCCTCAGTAACTGAGACAGTTACTCAAATTCCTGCTTTTAAAATGCTTTATGTTCCAGAAATGTTACAGAAGGAGAAGCATAAAAGCAGGAGAGGGGGGATACGTGTTTTGAGTGAAAGGAAAAGAGGTCTCTGATTCACTGCACCATGATACTGCCTAGTACACAGTATCCTGCATTCTTAGTGGTTGTTGTGGATCCTTGATATCTTATGTATCATTCTAAGATAAACAAGACTGGATTCTGTGTATGTACTTACATATAAACATTGCTGCTTTCTTGTATTATACTTAGTATGTGTACATACGCACATCTATGTACACACACACACACAGAGTGCTTCCTTCATTAACATTAAAGGACAGCACATGGTGAAGTTTCTTAAGTGAAGCAGCCTTCAAAACGAAGACAATAAAAAATTTTAGGGAGAAAAACCAGCAAAGGCATCCCTCCAAAACGGAGACAGCCTTTCTTCTGAGTTGGACTGCACAAACACGTCACATGCGCATGTACACCCTCCTCACAGCTCAGAGTTCAATGTGGACAATCAGGTGTCACATTATACAGCTCCTGAGAAACTCAGAGCCAGTGACGACTGAAGTCAAACCCTCCCTGTCCATAACGACTCACTGCCATCCAAAACAGAAGAGAAACTCTGGGTATGCCTATAACAGGGATAGCCAACTGGAGGCCCACAGAATTTGGATGGAGCTCATAAATCAGTTTTATTTGGCCACTGAGAAGCTGGCTGGCTCTGAGGCCAACCATGTGGTATTGCTCTTCCTGCCTGGGGCAGGATGCACAGCAAGTTCTGTCTGCCTGATCTTCATGGGGTCAGCGAATGTGCCCTATTGAAAAAAAACCCAGCTTTCCAAATCCTATGCAAGTTGGCTCTCCTGGTCTACATGCCTTTCTGCATGCAGATGAAAACTTGCTTCACTCATGGTCTAGAGCTGGCCACAGCCCTGAGCTCAAGCTAATATCCTGCCTCTCAGCAGGCCACAGTAATTTGGGCATGTAGCACATTAGCTGCAGCTACATGGCTTCTGGTTCTCTTGGATAGCGGCCAGAGTAAGCTCGTATCTGCCTTCAAAAGACCATGTAGACATCGGTTATGTAGCTGGTAGTCAGAAGACCTATGACAGGAGTGGAAAAATACTGCTCCTGCACAGTGGAAAGCAGGAGCAGAGCTTGTGCTTTACAGTCTCTCAGTGCCTCTTCCAAGTCCCAGGGATCCTTGCTTCTGACCAAGATTACAGAGCCTGACTAGATAGGCCTAAAAGGCAGCAAGTTCTGCCTTTGCCAGCATGCACCAAACACACAAATGCCCACGCAGCAGATCATAAAGTACCTGCCTGCTTGAGATTCAATCACTCAAACCCCTGGCTAATTTCTCATATTAAGTCTCCTAATCTCCAGGCTATCATTCCTTTTTAAACTGCCCCATTGATTTAGTAGGGTCTTTAAAAAGAGCATTAAAATTATTCCCCCTCTGCAGCACAGTTCTGGTTCATTAATTACTTCACATTACCAACATAAAACTTGTAAAGCGAGAGAAAATTGCAGCCCTCGCTTGCAATTGCTATCACATTTTGTGATCCCAGCGTCGAGGACTGGCTGTACTCTGCAGTTAGAGCCCCTGCCCTCAATGCTCACTGCACAAACACACTCAGAGTCACTCACTGCTTTGACAATAATTACAACCCCACGTTGTGTATTGGGGCTCTTTACACTCTGCTCATAAGAAATCTCTTTGAAGCTGTAACCATATGAGTGCAAATCAGCTTTTAGGGTAATTTTGGATTCTCTTTAGGCATTTTCTTTCCTCCTCTCTCCATGGCCATTCTGGTCTCTTTGCTCAGCCATGCAGCATTCCTCTCCTGTGTATACAAGTAACAAAAAGATGTATTTTCTTTTAGCAATCCACCGACACTGCAGATTAAATGATGGCTCTCTTCATCTGTTAAGCAGTAAGAGCTGGACTGGAGATAATCCTTCCACCACATCCATGCAGTGACCATGACCAGGCCTGGGGTGCCACTGCCAGCCCCCATTGCAAGGGTCTCATGGGGCACACCCAGCCGTTGCATGGGGCCATGCCCAGGGCACAACTGAGATCACTTGTGGAGCACCCTTTCCCCAATGTAACTAATATCCTATTGCTTGGAGGTTCTGCCTCATGTCTCTGTAAAACAGAGTAGTCAGAGTGATTCATTGA
>JANHGB010004723.1:13486-42176 GCA_026283785.1 Coracopsis vasa
GATTAAATGATGGCTCTCTTCATCTGTTAAGCAGTAAGAGCTGGACTGGAGATAACAAGCATCAGAGCTGCATCCTCATTGACTGTACTTAACTGTAATCCACAGCGGAGGTGGATGGCACCTCTCTCAGGTGTGAGAGCACACAAGCCTTGACCTTGCAGTGAAGGGAACACAAACAGGTATTGAAGACTCCAGTGCATAGCCTGGGTGCAGAACTGCTGTTCCACATCAGGCCCATGCACTGGGGGAATTCTCCTCTCCAGCTGCTGCACGGATCCTCTGCAGAAACACCAGCCACCAAGGCTGCGCTTGCCACAGCTCGCCTTCACCTCTCACTGCAGTTTTCCATGGTCTCCAGCTTCTTCCCTTCTACATCTCACCCTCTAACCGGGGAGCTGGCGAAGTTGAGTATCAATTGCCTATTCCTCAGCCTTAGCAGAAAGGGAACAGCAGAGTGATCATCCTCACAGTGAGTCAGTGCTTCTTGCTGGAGGATGCATGACTCACAAGTCCCCGCACGGCTGCCTCCCTCCCCCATTGCCGTGCCTCACCTCCAGCCTCTCCTGTGCCAATCCCACCTTTACAGAAATCATCCCTAGTCATTAGTCCTTCCTGCCATTACCTTCTTTGCTATAATAAGCTTGGGGACAAGGTAAAAAAAACTTCACAGGACTCCTGTTTTCATAGTAGAAAAGCAGCTCTGTTTGTTGTCAGCACACAGATATATGTCTCCTGGCCCCTCTGGCTGGGCACATAAGATGTGCAGCCACAAACCCATCTGCAAAGTGACTTTCAAGTGAGGCCTATTAAAAACAGCAATTCCCTGCTCTAATACATTTGTTCTGGGCCACAGGGAAGATCCCAGAGGTCTTCAGCTTTCCCTTAACCCCGTTGTTAGGATTTCTCAGGGGTATTTCTGTGAAGAACCCACTCCACTAAGTAGTTACGAACCTGGATTAAGGAGAAGCAGTAACTGCTGATTGAACCAAGAGAAGAATCAATGAGCCAGTGTTAGAAATCAAGGAACAGAGTACTTTTTCCCCTCATCAGTTCCAGTGCAATGGTGTTCACTGTTTGCTTCCTGACTTTTACAGAACCCTGCTTATTCTCATCTTACCCCACTGGGCTGATTTTCTTCCCAGAAACAAAGTACTGGCTGCTTGGGATCACTCTTGGAAGCAGTCAGGAAGGAAAAAAGCGCCTGTGTTTTAAACCACAGAGAGGACAACCGGCTATAATGCAGAAATGGTGACAGGAGAGCCTTGTGGCCTTTGCATAGGGAAGTGTTGGAGGTTTCTACCTTTTGGGACTTGCAGAAAGTAATAGGATACAACTTTTGCGAACACAAACTCATGGATTAGTGCCAGATTTGCGACATAAACATGCCAATCATGGACTCCAACCCAAGCAGGGCTACTGTTAGCAGCAACCAGCAGCAAGTGTCATTCACGTCTGCTGGGTGAATGGGAGGAAGAGCCCTTAAGCCCTCTGTGGTGGGGTCTTTAATGGATGTGCTAATCTATAAAGAGGTCGGGGGAGAGCACAAGCTCTGCATGGGGCCTCTAGGTGTGACAGCCACACAGACAGTAACTGCAACATAAGGGAGGTGATGTTTCCACAGGGAGGGACTTGCCCTGCCTCAGCCCACACTGTTTTCCCAGGAAAAGAGGCAGCTCAGCATCCCATGCTCTTTGGAACTATCTCTTGCTGGCAATAATCACACGTTGCCCTCATTAAGAGCAAAACTTGCCATTCTCCAGGCCTGGTTTCTCTAGAAAATCATCAGAGCACATTAAAAACCAAAACCCCAGCACATTTGTGTGACTTCGCAGTGACGCTTTGCCACAGCCTGAACTCAACCACTCATGCCATCTCCAGCATGTATCCCCGCACCAGACAGGACAAAACCCACTGGTGGGGGATCCATAAGAGGACAAAAGCCACAAGATCAGCTCATCCAACCCCAAAGCTGGCCAGTGGTTGCAAGAGGGCATCTGTGAATAGAGTGATACAGAGAGAATTCCTTTGCTTTAGAAACGGTCCCTGCCCAGTGGAAATGCTGAACAGTAGCTTGGTTCTCTCTTGCAGTGAAATCTTTTGCCTAGAGCTGATTGGGATTAGCTAGTTACAGGGCAGCAGGCATGACACATCTTTGCCACAGCTTAAGTGAACAGAGAGTGCACTCCTTGGGGCAATCCCTGCCTCTCCCTCAATCTTGTACAACACCACACACACACAAAATAAGGCATGGTATAAATAACAGCTCTGTCTTTCTCCTGCTCTAAAATGCAAGCAGTTTAAAACAAAAGCCTTTCTTACAGGGAAGAGCAGAAAGCCAGTGTTTTGAAGCCACTTTTCTTCTCACTTGTTAACATTAAGCCCAGCCTTCTGCTCATAAATAATGCATATGACCTCTTTTTCCTCAATTACACAGCAGTGTCAGATTCCACACTCTGCCTTCCCAGAGTCACTTTTTCTCTCTTCTGGAGACAGTAAAGCTCACTTGGATGTCTGCAAGAGCCACAGACTCATTAGACATGAAGAGGATCCTTTCCATATACCAGTTAAAAGATACACAACACCTCTGACTTGGAGTTTCAGTCATTATTCCTTGCTGGACTGAAATGCTGGATGGCAATATGTTTACAGTAAATAGGTTTTACCTTATCCCAGCATTCGTGGCACAGATTCTAAACACTCTCCAGGATGCAAAGATGAGCTGGGCGAGAGAGTCACTGCATAGCTGATGAGCTGGAGTGGAATTAAGACAATGCTCCTGAGGGCCTAGCAGGGAGACAGGAAAATGATGGGGAATTCAGTTTGTCAGGTGAGTCAAAGATGTGAAAACAAATGAAAACAACCCCTCTTCTTCTCCTGCCCACCATCTTTTTTGATTAATTTAAACTTATTGAGATGAGAAGCCAAGATTTCTGCTTTGCTATCAACAGCTTGCTGTCTATAGATACTGACTCATTAGGGAGGCTGCCTGCTTTTGTGCCTTAAACTAGGCAGCCAGAAAATGTTAGACTGAAGTATTGCCTGTTACAGATTGACAACATTTAAAACCTAGATGGCCAAGCTACCGATATAATTTCCATACTCATTAACCATGACATCTCCTGTTCTCCCCCACAGCATTCTGTCAGATTCAGATGGACCAAGAACCTGTCTGAGCTGCCACAAGTCATTTCTTTACTTCTCCGTGGATTGGCATCACCTGAATGTACCCTTACCCCTCAGAGCAGAAGTTTAGAGGAATCTCTCTCCTGTTTCCCAGCTGTGCATCTTGCCTGCCCTGCACACACACACACACACACACGGTCTATTAGCTGTCCACAGCTATGCCCATCTAACTGGCAAGCTGCCTGTTCACAAGCTGCTCCATCAATTGCCCTTGAGCCTAAGCCAGTGCCAAGTTCCCTCTCAGGAGTTCATGCTCTGAGCTAGCACTAACACGATCGTACTGCATGGCTTCACCCCGCACAGCGCTGACAATGACCTCTTAGGGACCCCAGGTTTGCTGACGGCAACAAGCTCCTGAGTATATTCCAGGCTAATATATGCCAGGTTGTATTGTCACAGCCTCTCATGGACCAGCAATCTGTCAATAGCAGAGTTAAGCTTAAAGATGCAGTGTGACACAGGAATCTAGGACTCTGTGAGTTCTTGGTGTGAAAGACTGTTCCATACACAATGTGACACTGACAACAACACAGACACAGAGGCAAAAGGTGGGTGCTAGGCTGGGGCATAAAACCTTACATGGGCATTTTGAAAGGAAAGAAGTTTAACTGGTGTTAAAAGGGGAACAACAGCACTTCCAAATAACTTTTCTTACAAGGAGAACAACTTTACCCACTCACAAATCCCATCTGTGAACAGGAAGCAGCTTCACAGGCTCCTACAGGCGGCCAGGGTGAATGCCAAAGCGTCAGAGGGTGGGTTACCCTCAGTGCTTCACAGCTGAAGTACCATTTGCTTTATATCAAAAGCCAATATTCACTGAGAAAGAAAAAAGGAAGAAAAATAACTCTGTACCGCCAGCCATGGGTATTCATCTGTAAAAGGGCACAACTAAGTTCTGGTCCTGACACTGCAAGTGTATGATTAATGCTACCAAGTGCAACAGCGTCAACAGGAAAAAAACATTCTCACCCACCTTGTATCTCTTGGGAGAACAAATCATGTCAGCCTGTACAGTCAGCATCGCCACAACACATACACCAGGCTATCGGGATGCCTGAGGTGAAGCTCTTGCTAGTGCTTGTTGCCTCACAAGGCATGTTCCCTGGCATGAGAGCAGCAGTATATTAGTGGCACGTATCACGTACCATTGATAACTGCTGGCCGTCCCACACGCACAGGCTCATCGTAGGTCAAACTACTTTCACCGGTGTCAACTCTGCTCATGTTCAACAGGAAACAGTAAGAAGATGCTTTCGCTTCACGTTCTAAAGCTGGAAGAATGGAAATACATTTATATCTTAAAAAATTTGCTTAAAGTATGAAACTGGTCCAAAAAGCTTCAGATTGAAGCAGCTCAAAGGAACAAAGAAGAAGTCTTTCTGACAGACTCAAAACCCAGTCAGGAACAATGGGGCTTAGATTTAAAACACAACCCAGAACTGAGTTCTTGCAGTTCCTGGAAAATATGAATACTGGACTGGTGCATTTTTTTATTCACTATTATTATCTCCCATAGACATTCATCCTGATCTTAACATCTTTATTGTCCACACAGAGCAAGTTTCCTCTCAAAGAGAAATGAATGTTCCAGTAGATTTCCTTAGACAAAAACATAGAAATCAAACAAAAAAGGACCCCTTTATAACTTTTTAAAAAACATACACTTGGTGGTGTGATTCAAAGTGCTCTTTGTTTCACTGAGTACAAACACTGAATCTTACAAAGAACAAAAGCAAAAGTAAGAGAGAAAACTGCTGTCATACACGGGTTAAATCACAATTGCAGTCTTAGTTCCAGACTGATTACACTGAGGGGCAAACACTAGGTAAAGTCAGGGTTGTTATTTCGCCTCAAGGACAACAGATCTTTGTCCTGAACCTTGCAGTCAATACCTATAAATATTCTGAATGCTGTCAGAAAGTTGTGAAAACCCCTCTCTCAGGGACACAAACAGAAGACCTTCTGCTCTTCAACATCACAGCGAGCTGAGAAGCGACAATTCACTTCTTAGAAACGTAAGACAATCGTTTTGCATGCTGTCCATCTGATGTGAAAGATCTTTTTGTCTGCAATGAGGCTTAAATCCTTTCAGCTGCACTTGTTAGCAATGGTGACACGGAGACCAGTATTATCTTAAAGCCCTCTGCATGCCACCCTCTACAAGGAGAGTTAGACCCACTCCCACAAAGAGCAATGGCCAGAGCACGTGTCAGGGTAAAGGCTGCTGTCCTGGCTCCTCTGAGCCCTCCGTGCCCCATCTTTAAGTGAGGCTCAATAAATCAGCCCTCCTGCAAAAACGTTGTGTGACCTCTGGTGAGTGATGCAGTATAAATCCACATGAACATTTCCTTTCATTATCAGTAAATAACTCTTGGATTGGTTGAAATTGTTCCTGCCACTGATATCACTGATCTCTGAAGAGATAAACATGAGCTGATTGATGACTTGTCTGCAGGATCTGTTTCAACCACCCCCAGGCAGGATATTTTCCATGTGGGTAATAATAAATCTTACTATTGAATGTCATCAAATGAAAGCAAATTATGGTAAAAATAGGCACAGTTATGTATTTCCTATTATATAATAATAAGAAAAATCTGTCAAAGATTGCAGGAGCTTCCATTTCCCTGCATGATTTTTTGTAATGTAATCATTCTGCCTCCTTCTAATATATATATTTTTAAAAGCCTTGTATAGCCAAGCAATGTAAAGAGACTATCGCCTCAAAATAGCCTGTCATGTAGTCAGGTCTGGAAGGTAAGTTTCTCATCATGACCAAGACTGAATAAGAACAACGCCCACACTCAACAAATACCAGGGCTGCCATTTACTACCCCTTTTTAGGTGATATTTTCAGGTATCACTAATGCTATTTTATCCCTTTTATTTGCAGAGGAAGCAAATGCCATCCTTTCTCATCAGTTAATAGAACAGGTTTGAGGGGAGAGCTGTCACTCACTCTTATTGCTCCCAATTCTTTTCTCGGAATGATTGTAGAGTTCTAGGGAAAAGTTGTACCTCCATAATGAGAACAGCATTGAAAATGCTCACGCCACATTATTTGTGCCAAGCTCAGGAATAAAGATCTAACCAGCTTTCTAGGACCTGTTACATACAATAAAGCCAATGCTTTGTACCAGGGTGGCTGTGCTGCAGAGGAAGGAAAAAGTGCAAATCCGAATCTCACATTTAAGATGTGAGCATAAGAAAAAGAGCTGTGCAGACAAGATTACAGGTGGTCCACTTAACAAATCATGTATTTCACCATCATATTGTCTGCACAAAAAACCCTCTTTGTCCCCAAATGCAATAAACCAGACAAAATGAGGAGATACAGCAAAAGGACTGGAGAGAAAAAGTCATCTGAGGCTATCTAATCCTGCTGCCCCTGTCTTCAGTCTGTGGAGGCCAGGGAGAGTTTGGGCTAAAGAGCTTGGGGAGAAAAGTGACAACAATTTGGTAAGTATGCCCTATGTGATGTCTCCTCTATGCAAAAGCTACTGCTCCATTCTGTGCCATTTGTGCAGAGCAGAGGTAGCAAGGAAGAAAAGAGGAGAATAGAACAGAGATGGGAGAGCTGTGTAACTTGAAGGGAGCATACCAGCTCCTTAGGGATTGGCTAAGCTGTTGGATATGGCCAGCAGGAAGAGTGGATGATTCTATAAAGACTGGAGAAGGCCTCACCACAGTTCTGAGGCCATGGAAGAAAAGACTGGTACTGACAAAATGCAACCCACCACAGATCTTATGATTAGTCAAGTTGCCATCAATTTTGGGGTGTAGAGCACATCATTAGTACAAGAAACAAAAAGAACAAATCAGCCTGGAGAAAAGAATAGTAACTCTTGGGACTTCATTGGCATTTGGGCTGCCACAGAAAGTCTTCTTTTCTGTAGTTAAGGTGGGGACTGTCTGATTTGATATGAACCTGAACACCCAGATCAAAATTTCCAGTCTTCCTTGTTATAATTCAAGCACTGCTTTAGCATCCTGGTGATTTCTAGCACCATGAACACATGCTGAGCAACCTTGGAAGGGGATGTTTTACTCCTTAAGCTGGTTTGAGTGTACAGACTGTCATCAGGAGCACAGACTACACCAGGTGAGCTTAGAGTGCTGTTACTAAAGAGCAGCATCATCTGCTGCAGCTTGAAAGAAGACACTAAATGAACCCCCTAAGGCCGATTCTCCTCTGCCATTTAGTTATTAGTTCTGTGCACCCAAATCGTAAGAGAACCTTCATGTTTGTAACAGAGCTGAGAGAAGGCTCCCTGCATCACAAAAAATCCTCTTGGATGTAAAGCTGTTAACTCAAAACTGGCCACAGGAAAGATAAAAAGGCATCTTTAGAAAGGGCAGAGAACACAGGTGCTAAATTCTCCTAGATAACAACATCATCTCATATATATAATATATATATATATGGCAGCAGCTCTGTAATGTTACATGGTGCTGAGTATCAAGGGATAACTACAGACCAGAAAGCCTTCATGAGACTAGAGAGCCTCAGTGAGGTGGCCAGAAGCACCCTGCTCTAGGCAGTCCTATTCTAGACAAGAGAAAGCTACTGAAAACCTTTGGCACAGCCCGATTTGGTTTAAAACCTTCCCAGCTGTGAGCTTCCAGTCACACTCAGCAAATACCACTTCTTCAGCACATCTGGCTAATGCAAACTGTAAGGTCATCTCTGCTACTAGCTTGTGGCTGAGAGACAGAGGCACTTCTCAGAAGCCTCCAGCACACGATCTGCAAGAAGGGAAGAAATTCTTTACAATGAGGGTGGTAAAACACTGGCACAGGTTGCCCAGAGAGGTGCTGGATGCATCATCCCTGGAGACATTCAAGGCCAGGCTGGATGTGGTTCTGGGTAACCTGATCTAGGTGAAGATGTCCCTGCTCATTGCAGGGGAGTTGGATGAGATGAGCTTTGAAGGTCCTTTCCAACTGAAATGATTCTATGATTCTGTAAATAAGAGACTTAGGTTTATTAGTATGTTATTCTCAAATCCCAACTATTACAGGACAGGCTCTATGTCTATGATGGATTCATCCAGAGAACATTTTCTCTCCCTGCCCACATAACTGTGCTTCAGATTGAAGCCAAAGCTATATGGGGGGGGTTATGAAAGCTGCAGGCATTTTTCAGTTCCATATACAACTCAGGGTTTCAAAAGTGCATACAAGGAGATGAGCCAGCAATGAGGTACTGGCCTGACCTGTAGGAAGTTACACCCAATTCCTCGTTGTACTACAATGTTCTCCTACAGCTTTGGCAAGCCCCACATTGCAAGATGCAACAGTGCGAAGGGGGCAGAAAATTCAGAGGGGTTCACACAATCTGCCGTTTACTCTTCCAACAAGCAACTTCTGTGTTCCTGGAAGGGTTTATTTTAGCCTCAGCCTGAATAAAATGTGGCATTACTCCCTGACCATTTCTGACCGGCTCTCCAGCATCACTGACACACACCAGGTTTCCATGTACAGCTATTGCCATTTCACCTGCAGTTCATAGCACATCAGCCTCATCTCTAATACACATGTAGAGTCAAAATCACAGTGCCCACAGGGACCAATTTATTTTTCCATCACCTGTAGCTTCCTTCATTTTATGCAGGAAGAAGCTGGCAGTTTCTAACAAGGAGTGTTATGAATAGCGTGGTAACGCCTTTCTTCATCCCTGTTAAATTTCTCATTTCATCCTGTGAAGTCAAATCCTGGTTTCTGCAAAGTCCCTAAAACAACCTGCATTGATTATAATTGGATCTGCAGTTGGACTGCATGTATTTTGTCTCCAGCTTTACAGATTCATTGCCTACTACTGCTGTCTTCCTACATTTAGGTTATTGATCCCGCTGCCCCAGAAGTCATTCTGGCAGCTGCAGGTTGTGACAGTCCTGACACAATACACAGCAGAGGTCCCTTCAATGCAAAAGTTTCTGTGGTGACACTGACACAGGTTGCCCAGGGAAGCTGCCCCATTCCTGGCAGTGTTCAAGGCCAGGTTGGACGGGGTTTGGAGGAACCTGCTCTAGTGGCAGGTCTCCCTGCCCGGGGTAGGAACGGGATGAGCTCTAACACCCCTTTCAACCCTTTCTATGATGCTATGAGAAGTCTCCTTTCATTCCTGTTTGACCATGAATTATGGCTTTTGCCTTTCCCCTATATGTCTGTCGTAACTGCTCCCCCCTTAGGAGCTGAGCATTGAGACAACTGCCAAATAGCAGGGAAAAAGCATGATGTACAGAATAAGAGCCAATATCTTTGCATGGCTCGTGATTTGTATTGTTACAGAAGCCAGTAAAAACAAGCCAAAATATCATTATATGACTTTGGTCAGACCATTTGCATATAGTTTGAAAGCACAGTAATTCTGAATTCATACCCAATTCCTTATGCTGTTGGTGTGTAGGGAATAATACAACAGAATAAAACTCAATGAAGAATGGCAAGGCTTCACCTCAACAAGGCAAAGCTGCAAATTCCATTCAGATGGATTGAATCACGGTTGCTGAGGTTCTCCTAAGTATTCAGACACCTCTGTGAACCCCATGACAAATTCAGTCTGTTTTCTTCAACTAAAAGCAAGAGCCAAGCAAGTTTCATTGGTACAAATACTTCTCATGTTTGTTACTTAGACTTATAATGACCAACGTGCATATCACACTGGGCTTCAGAAGGACAGATGGTGCTGCCCAGCTCTGCACCCTTGGCACTACACTGTCGATAAGTGAGTGTGGTCACTTTACAGATGAATCAATGCCATTACAGACCAGGACACTCTATTCATGTTGCTGCACCTTTCTGTACTGAAATCATGCCTTTCTAGAGGACCACAGACTTGTGCCCATGTGTTTTATACTGCTTTGTCACAAACATATCACAACAGTGCTTCATACAGGTTTCTTGCTGCTAATGCATCCTCTCCTGGGATTATCTACGTGCTCTTGGTACAAACCCTCTGATAAGCCTTGGAAGCAGCCAGCAGCACATCCAGCGCTATCAGCAGCACGTTATGAAAGGAATGTCATGGCAAAGCGCTGCCGAGTCACAAGACAAAAACCATCCTGGTGTTTACAGCAGGGTAGGAAATACCACATTAAAATAAAAGCATGACAAGGGAAGAGTGCACACTTTGGGGTGGAAAAATATCCAAACCACCTCTAAGCTCCAGGTTCCTTTGTCATCGAGTCAGTGCATTACAGAGAAGATTTGTCTGGAGCGAAAGGCTTTTTGTGACGCTTTATCTTGGCCTTTAGCAGACAGAACTGACAACCCCGAAGTGGCAAAAACCACTTGCCAAGTGCCATATTCAGCGAACAAAGGAACCCAACACCATGCACCGAACAGCAAACTATCAGCTCCCGGGGGGAAGTGTCATTTTCACATCCAGTTTGCTACACCAGAGTGGGAGAGAAGCTCCAACTGTTTTGAATTCATGTGTCAAGTCAATCACAGGAACAGATAATACTGGAGTTATATAAAATTTCGGAAGGAACCCCCACCCACCACCTGTAACACTCACTCGCCACTGTCAGAACAGCTCTGTAACTGAAGACAGCACTGAAGAGAAGTCGTCCTCACAGCTTTCTGCAAAGCAGATGATGGGATCATTACAATTTGTTTTCCATATGAACTGCGGCAGAGAATAAGCGCTTATTTTTGCTCCTATCAGAACAGTGTCTACAAGCCTCCACTGGACTCGGACTGTTAAAGTGCTAGCTGCATGGTTTAAGTTTAAGAAAATTTGCATCTGATCCCAGAAACTTGAATTTGCAACAGACTCGGCAGGATCTGCATGGAAGGAAGGAAGGAAACACTAGCACAGACTGCCCTACAGATTGCTTCAGCCTTCTTTGCCGCAAGGCCTTGCTATCCCCCCTAGGGAAATCAAACCAGATCTGTCTAGTTTCCTCCAAGTACTTAACCAAGACCCTCCAAATGGAGTGATTGTAGTTCATGTATACAGACAGTATCGCTGTTGGAGCTGGGAAGTGAGAAGCCAAAAGCTGTGCTCAGGAGAGGGGTCAGAGGACTGGCAGCCAGGGATGGTCTCAGACTTTCTGCTGGGGGCTGTAATGTAACGAGCTTATTCCTGTGCACACCTAATCCATCCACACAGCATTAACAGGAGCTTGGGAGCTGAGTCTCTCCAACCTTTCCCCCACAGAGAATTAGGGGCTTGCACCAGGGTAATTTCTGAACCCAGGCAGGAGAGCTTAATGTGAATGGTACCTAAAATGACTCTTGATACCAGGCTCAGACCCTTGCTAGTGCAGAAACTCAGGGCTTCCTGATGCTCTAAGTCTCACCCCTCGATCTTCCCAACAGCCTTCCTATCCTTTGTGCACATTCAGTGCCCAAAACCATGGGCTCAAGTTTTGCACTCTGCTGTGCTGCAGTGCACCAAGGAGGAATCGCACCTGCCCTGATTTCCCCGTCCACCATTACCCAAATTAGAGCTACACCATCCCTGTCCCTCTTTCACAACCACTGTGTGAGAGCAAAGGGAGAAAACCACAAGGGGAACAGATGCTGTGGTTTGAAGAAAAAGAGAGAGAGAGAGAGGGGGGAAAAAAAGAAAGAAAAAGCTATCATTGCTCTCTGAAAGCATCCAGAAATGTTCCTATTCAATTCATTCAGGCCTACACAAGATCAGGGAGAGCACAGGACTACTGTGAGGAAAATCTAGGTCACATATGATCACAGCAGCACAGCTGCCATCATCTCAATGGCCATGTGAAGCGAGGACTGCAGCAAGGACCTCTGCTGAAGAGGGCTTTGGGGTTTTTTTTCAGTCCAGTTTTACAGTTTCCCCTCATTAAGGTGTATTTTCCAGCATGGCTGTGAGTACATTGGGTCTCCAATTGGGGTGAAGGATTTCGTGATAAATCCCAAAGATGATTCAGTAAGTGGAATTTCTGTAGGATCGTTTAAATAGTTTATAGGCTGCCAGGCAGGATTTTAACCTTCTAACAGTGACAGGAACAGTGTTACTTTCCTGCTCTTTTGAATGCCAACACATTTCTTAGTTCTCTTTGTTTCATATCTGTTGTGGAAAGATACACATTGCTCCCATTTTCATTAAGGAAACAGGAATCTTATGCTATTTTAATGCACCTGTGAAAACTTCTTGATATTCTCTTATTCAGGGCTCTTTTTTCATTAAACACACAGGTCAGACCCTGGGGTCCCTTTTCCCACCCCCCCATCCCCTCCTTCAAAAAGAGAAGTTAAAATAAATGCATGCACATTAAAAAAAGAAGGAAAAGAAAAAAGAAAGAACTAGGACAACGTAGCCCCAAACCATTATCTTTTCCCTTTATGTTTAAACAGACCCTCCATCACCGCCCCCCCCTTTCTCCCCTTTTCTATACCTGAATAAAACCAGGAGGGATTTAAAGCCCCAATACCAAACCCTCCTGCAATTCAGAAGATTAGAGGGAAAGGACAAATGTTCATGGGTGCCATGAAGTTAAGCCAAGCATCCTGGAGCAGCATTCATTAAGGAGCTCTGCCAAAACTCCTTGCACAGGCAGCTGGAGCCAGAGCAGCTGCGCGGATGGGGAGCAGGAGGAAGTGATACACAGCACAAGTCAGGAAAATCATGCACAGAGGGATCCTTTGGTGGAAGTGAGGATGTTATAGATAAAGCAGTAATAAGGAATTGTTCCCCAAAACAAATGGTCCGGACAGCAGAGCAACAGGAAACCAAATCACCTAACTGCAAAGGGACTGACTCACACCTATTGTTAAGACCTGGCCATTTGTACTCCAAGGTTTTCTGAGCCTGAGGATGCTGCAGCCTTTTCCAAGCCTGGGACCAGTACCACTGCTTCCAAGCTTAGGGAAAAAGCGGTGACACTTGGGGCAAGGACTCCTCTGAGTCATGGCTGCTAATTATACAACTTTGCATGTGCTGAAAAGAGGCATTTTAATGCATGACAGTTGAAGGAGCAAGGAGTTATCTCAGTATCTCAGGTAATATTTCTATTACCAGGAACTAGAAAGTAATGTCCTTGCTATAGTATTAAAAAAATCTGACATGAAATGGATCCTGGCTGGAGACCTTGTCCTAGCAGCACAGCTCAGTGGCAGCATGACCCTTCTGCCCTGGAATTCCAGGGGGGAATTCCAGTGATCCTTTGGAGACAGCATTGGCCTCTCTGAGACTTGGGGGGACTGGATGAAACAGACTGTTAATCTCAGATCATGCAAGTAGCTGCAGAGCACTGTGCCTGTGCGTTACCTGGTTTGAATTCAGAATGCTAATCAGATGAACTAAGTAACTTTCAATATAATTAGGAGAACAGGAGGGTTTGTTCTTAATCCACAACCATTTAATCTTCCGACTCATTAGTTGTGCAGAGGCTCTATGAATATGTATATCTGGAAGGATAAAAAATTCTTTTGACCTTGATGAGCATGATAACACACATATAAAGTAGGTGTGCACTCACCTTTCATCACACTTGCTTTATTATGTAGATTCAACAACTCCTATTGCTCTGAATCAGGCTAGCCAGAGTTATAGGCAATCCTGCAGCCAATTAGGCATCAGAGTCCTGATGAACCATGGAACCTGTAATGATTAGCACAGTATTTACAGGCAAGCTGCCTCCTACCAATTTGCATGCAAATAAAAACGTATTTGTTTTAGAAGGCTGTACTAGGCAATAGAACCAGCACACCAACAACTGGGTTGGGGGAGAGAAGAAACACATTCAAAGACAAAAGGTTCAGAGCACTGAAGAGGATTTTGTTTAAGATCTTGAATATACTGGTTTTTAAGAACTTCACATAGAAAAAGCACTTAGCCACACTATTTCTTGTGTAGGATGAAGATCTCAACAATCAGGAATACTCCCTCAGTGTATGAAATTATTCCATACCCCTAAGAAAAGGAAACTCGTGGGCAAATTCCCTGATTTTCCAATTTATACTTTAATTCTCCTTTTACTGAAATTAATAGGGGGTCTGCTTTTGGCTGCAACAGAAGTAGGAATGCAGAAACCATGCCTTCCTTAGGTCTGCTTCGCTCCTTTTGTATTCAATTACAAAATTCCCTAAAATCAACCTTACCACGTACCCACGCTGTCTGCAATCACAGCTGTGTAACTCCTGCTGAAATCAGTGGGAATTAGACCCTGGGACCTGATAAATTTTGGGCATACACCTGGAAAATACTTCAATAGAAAACATTTGTAAGGCACAGACACTGGTTTAAGCTAGAGACAACCCTGAAGATCAGGGGCTAAGAAAAAATCTAACTCAAGTACCTAAGTAGGACTGGTGTGTAGCTGCTGCAGAAAATCTCCTTCTGGGAGCTGTAACAAAGCTGCAGAGGGATCAGAGAAAATCCATCTCCTGTCCCCTTGCTCACTTGGGTTTTCATCCTACAGGAGACCACACTGTCCCATCAGAGCATTCCAAATGAGACAAACTAGAGAACAGAGCAAGGGAAGGGACCCTAAACCCCAGTCAGACAAGAAAGATCCTAAGAAAGACCATGCCAGGGGACTGCAACCTCCTGTTACTTGCAACAGCTGTGAGGACGAGAAGAACAATGTGGATCTCTGCTATGTGAATAACCAGGCAAAACCCAGCTAAAATGGGGAGTGCAAGGCAAAGTCATCAGATGACACTGCAGACTGACTGGCAGAAGAAAAACCAGGGCTGTATTTGCTTTTCTTTCCTTCTCCTGTCCAGCCACTCTGATTCTAGCCATGTGCTGGCTCCATTGTTGTTTATCTAAAAAGCCTGCATGGACCACAAATTCAACACACATCCCCCAGCTTGTGACACGAAGACACTGCAGAAGTGACTTCTTCCCTCAGCAATACAGCAAATGCCAACAGAGGAGGGCTCTTACACTGCAGGGACAGCACTGCCCTTACGTGAACCAGCACCTACACGTGCAAAGCCTTCACCCCAAGTGGGAAGACCTTTTAACTTGACTCTGGCAGTATCAAGGGGATTAAGGGTACCATTTAACTCAGTCCAACTTCTCAGCTAACAGTATCCTTGCACGCACCTCCGCTGCTCTCCTGCAGCACTGGGCAAGTTCACTTGATCCAGCTCTTCAGGCTTTTATCTTTAAAGCCAATGGAGATGAAAAGTTTAACAGGTCACGGAGGTGCAACCTAGAGCTGCCCCTATAAAGTGACAGGCTCAGCTGGGCAA
Organism: Coracopsis vasa; assembly: GCA_026283785.1. NCBI lineage: Eukaryota > Metazoa > Chordata > Aves > Psittaciformes > Psittacidae > Coracopsis > Coracopsis vasa. The sequence continues at coordinate 28,853 of JANHGB010004723.1, forward strand.
GGCAACAGCAACAACCCCATTAGGTCCAGTGCTTCCACTAAGGAATCACAGCCAGTGCTGGCCCTATTGAGCTCGACCTGCCACGTCCACAGCAAAGCAGGATTTGTCCACCCAGCAGCATCCCGAACCCCCAGCTCATGTAGAGAAGTTGCTCACAAACATCACCCATTTCCAAGGGATGGTTTGTGCTGGGGTGAAACGAAACAAGTCCAGTTGTTGCGTTTCTTTTTCCCTGCGGAGCAGGTTCAGGCCCAAGAAATTTAACCGCTACTCAGCTGTTTTCTGCTGACATCGCTCGCATTCCTCGCTCTTCTCAAATAACATTTGGAGCTCCCTGCCAGATAGTGCAACTTGATATATGCCCCGATGATAGAGGGTGGAGGGCAGGAAAGTACATTGGCTAATATTTTTCCATTACAAATCTAAATGGCCCAATCTAGAGTTTAATCTGCAATAAATGCAGCAATTTCTGAAGGCTGGGTTACTGACCCGGGGCCAGCGCTCGTACCTGAAACCTTTATAAAGCCTTTACACACAGATTACTTTGAAGAGGTTGTGATAAAATTACTATCAAGAGCATTTCCCTGCTACAGCTTTTGAAACCACCCGATGAATTTGGAGCCCCAGACTCTTGGATCTCAAGACAAGAACTGATTCTGCCCAGAGCCCTTCAGCTGGCAGCCACTCACAGTACCAACATCCTTATGCAACCCCGATGAGATTTTTCCTTCCCAGGTACCTCTGAGATCCTTTAATATGAAGAACGATGGTTTGCCTTTCATGAACCCAAGTCTCAGTGGCTGCCACCAACAGAGGAAAAAGCCAGCATTTACTACACAAGGTTTTTCCTATACTCATGGCAGGAAATACCACAAATACCAGGATGAAATAAAAAATCCACAGCCCCTCCAAATGCCACATGAATTAGCAAGGTAAGGGCTTAGAATTTCTGGTATTTGGATGTCAATGCTCCTCTATGTGTTTGGAAATTCAGGGGTTTATTACTGCCTCTTATCCACAAATAGAAATATGCTTATTTTTGCCTCCGGATCACGACAGCAGTGCTCTCAGAATTATCCTATTTCAAACATACACAACAGGGATGATCACGTCAGGAAGAGAAGAAAACACTGGGTTTGGCTTTGCCCCTGCTCTGCACGAAAGGAGAAATAAAAAGTCCTTTCCTTTCTGCTGGGACTGAACCACACTGGGGTACTTGGCTCCTTTCACATTACCATCTCCCTGCACTTCTCTCCCAGGGCTGGGAGAACTAAACCATGATGAGAAATCTTACTCCACTGTCAGCTGGCCTGAGGACAAGGAGGACAGATCTCTCTGAGGAAAGACAGTTCCCAAGGGGCTCACAACTAAGAAGCATTTCAGCTGCCCTCTGTAAAAGCCTTGCTCTCCCCATAAGCACAGCCGTGGCTACTGGACGTGCAGCTTGGAGCATGGACCCCGTGGGCTGCACAGAGAAGGGAAGGACAGAGCGAGGACGGGCTCCTGGATGGACAGACAGCCCCTTTCATTCCTCACCCCTATGTGTTAGTGACTGTTTGTCTAGCTGTATGTCCTAGGAGATGGAGTCTGAACCCTAGCACAGGCACCGAAAGCAGAAATGTCCTCAGGCTAAACAGAACCCAGTAAATCTTAGACCACAGCAAGATTCCACTTTTTATATTACTTCAAGACTTAGCACCTAATCTAAATTACCTGATTTATTCTGCTATCAACTCTCACTCAGGGTGTCCAGAGGCCAAATATCACTGGAGCGTAACAGAATGTGCCAGCAATGAGTCCTGGGTCCACCCTGTCCCTTTACAGGTCCCTCAGGGCTCCTGCTCGCACTGCCAGAGACTGCTGGGCTACCCGATACAGGCATTGCTTCATTCCAAGCAGTCACTAAAACATCTCTTTGTAAGGGATTTCTAAAGTATATTTATCCTGAGGTGTTCTCCAGTCCTTCACCCCTACAGGGACATTCTTTGGGGCAGCCACTATTCAATTCTCTCTATGCCTTACAGACAGGAGGCAAGTTAGCTGGCTTGAGGCTTCTATGAGTAAGTCAGCTTTTAGAGAGGATGAAAGAAAAACATGATAGAATTTGGTACTTCTCATTCAAAAGACCTTATCTAGCAGCAGAGGGAGTGAGTAGGGCAGATTCACCTTCAACATAATCTCTTGCTAGCTCTCCTTACAGCATTCCCAGCTTCTGCCCTTCACTGGATGCTGAGCATGAATGCAGGAATGAATCACTGCTGATCTTGGCAAAATACCAGTCTCCCTCCCTTTGCTCCAGCTTGGAATAATCCCAATTTTCCAAATGGCTTCAGTGAATCCAGGATTTAAGTTCAGCTATTAAAAAGTAGCGGGAATCCATAAATCACAGGCTTTATATCAGTGAGGTCTTTGATGCATTTAAAACAATTACTGGGAAATATATGATCTTCCTAAAAATAACTACTTATGCGAACACCAGGAGAGAAGCTACTGTCAAAACATAATACACGGACAATCTCCACCCCTCAATCCTGAAGGCAGGCACGAAGCCTCTTTACTCCCTTTTGCTGCTCACAGCTGTATTAGAATTGATAATATGCTGAAATGACACATGCTTATGATGATGTTAGAGCAGTACAAAAATTATGCAGTAAATTAATGTATGCCTGCTTTCAAGTCCAAGAGGGTGGAAATCACCAGCCCATAGGAGGTATTTTTTTTTCACCCATCATATTGCTCACAAAATGGCTTGTAATTACAAACTTCGACACCAGGCTTGTATCAATGGTGACATTTCATTCCTGCCACTGATAAGGGCATTGGAGTGCTAGGAACAGACAGAAAGAGCTGATCTAGGAACTAGTCAAAGAAGAAGGGAGATTAATTCATTTTGTAGACCAAATGAATTCTGTTAGTGAATGTTACTCTTTTCAGCCTGCATCTGACAATGTTGCTCTATCATGGAAACATACAATTTTCAGCTCTTGCTGAAATTGTTTTCTGCTTTCCACTACTGCTATTGGTATGTCACTTAGAGCATGACAGGAATTTGTGTAGCATATGGATGTGGTTCCCGTAACAGCATAAACAGGAGTTGCCATCTCTGCTGCACATGTGGTGACAAAGTACAAGGAGAGAACAGGCTTTAAACTAGTCTATGACAGATGCCCTGCTGGGAAGGTTAGAGCACACCTACCACCTGACCCCAATCAGGACACATCAGGAAACCACGCACCAGAAGTACACGTGCTCCAGGTCACAGGAAGCACCTGGGCTGTTGTGGCACCAGATGCCTACTCAATAAAAGATCTGCAATGGCAACAGAAACACATAACCTCTCTGCTGTCACCAAGTCTTCTGCAATGAGAATGAGACAGGACCAACACACAGCTTCCACCATCAAGAGGATTTCTGTCATTAAACCCAACAAGATTGCAACTCAGCTGTGATTGCTCTGAAAAGTAACCCTTTAGGTGGCAGTGTATAATGCAGCAGAGCTGGTATGGAGAAGCTGTGGAGCAAATCCATGCTGCCTGTGGATCCTCATGGATCAACACTGCCTCATGGATGCCAGGACCACTGAGACACTCCAGTCTGCCAGGAAGGCTTTATCTGCAATGGTTAGAGCAGGCTGGAACAGGAAGAGGGAGCTCTTCCACTGTGCCCTGGGGAAACCCAAAGACAAGGACAATCCCGTGTTTTGTCCTCCCCTTCCCCTAGTCTTTGCTCTCCCAGGCCCAGATCCCTTCACCTTATTTTGTTGCTGCTTCCATCACCCCTTCCCCAAGAAAGAGCACATTGCTCCTGACCTCGCAGTGCTGGAATCCAGTGATTTGCACTTCTGAGCCTTTCTTATCACACCTTCCCAAGGCTACACTTGCTCTATGGTCCTGCTGGCAAGAAGCAAGGAAAACAAACACAGAGTTAACCTGGTGGGGGGCACCCAACCCCAAATAAACACAAAGCTGGGGAGCAGGATTTACTGCAGGGAACACTGGAAACCTTTGGTTTTGGCTTCCTTATGCATCTAACTTTTGACTCTCTGCTCTGTCTGTGCAAGATTAGCATTATTGGTACAACCCACTTAGGAAATCTCTGAAAACGATTCAGCCACTGCAGTGCGATGAAGGAAGATGTCTTGATTTAAGAACACAGGCATTACAAGAAAGGGGAGAAAAAAATAAAAGGGTCCCTTACTGTTCTGACATATCAAAAGGAGACTAATGAACCACCAGTTCATAGAACGACCCTGCTCTTCATTTCACAGCCAGGCTGGCCTTTTGTGTTAAGGACACTGAATAACAAGAGCAAGAACAAACAGAAAGAACCCTTTCCCCCTGCCCAAAGTAAATTCTGAAATGAAATCATTTAAAAACTACACCCTTCTGCCCTACTTTAAGGTCCACATAAGAACAGATGAAAAGTTTTGTTCTACTGGCAAAACTGAATCAAGGCTTTTGATCCTCAAAGATCTCTTAATCGCTTTGCACATCAATTCTTTTCATTATTTCAAACACACTCGAAGACAGCTACTTTTTTCTCTCTCCTTTTTTTAAAACTACTTTTCTGTGTTTGGGCCATTTCCCAGCTAACTCTGACACTATGGCAGACGGCTGTTTGCTCCTTGCTAACTTACAACATATATACACATAGAGCTGCATTAGTAAGGTCTAAAAAAGCACAATCCTTGCCACCAATTGTGCTAGCTCACAGTATCCACCTCTTTGCCCTTCTGGTGCTTAAGAGAAGTTCCGAAGTAGATTATATGCTTCTGGTTAAAAAAAGAAAGTAGTCGTTGTTGGGATGATTGTTGGGGTTTTTTTTAAAGCTTGACTCAGAATTGGAATCTCTGTCTCATCAAAGTGAGCTTCAATCAAGGTTTCTCATAAATTTCATGTCTTCACAATTCCAGTAAGTCAAATCCAGCACCAAATCACCAATCCTTAAACAAAACAGGGATAGAATTTGCAGTTACCCAAATGGCCATCTTACCATCCCTGCGAGATGAGTGTTTAACTGGACTCAGAGTTTTAGAACAAGTATGTTCAGTGTCCTATGGTTTTTTATTAGTCTTGTTCCTGCTTTTTCGCTCACTGACCAACTGAGAGGACAGAGACATTTTCCAAACCAAGACCATTCTCTGTCTGCACAAGACTTTGCAACAAGCAGGCTCCCCAAAGTCATAATACACATTATAGACAGGAGAGGTGGAGTCAGAGCGAGCCAGCTCACAAGGCATCGAGGGGGATGGAGAACATCAAAAACAAACTCCACCTGGAAAGCTGCATGAGGCAGCAGAGCAAGTTTAATGCGTTCAGAGCCCGAGGCACTGTTTAGCAAGTGGGTGGATGATTTTTGAGCCAGCTCCATCTACCCGAATGGTGTCAAAGCCATTGTAAACCGCCTTGTTAAATTCTGGTCACAAAGCAATCCAGAGCTGAGGAAGGCCAGCAACAGAAGGCTTCTGGCTACACCAACACACAACAGGCGTGTGCCTTGTCTTGCTACAAGATGCGGGTAATAACTCTAAGCTGCTCTGCAGACAACTGTTCTCATTCAGTCCAGTCAATACAACCAGCCTAAGACCCTCTGGCAGTTTGAGAGGACACTCCATGAGGTTTGCATGTGATCTGGGCTATCTGTTGGTCAGACTCCTCCATGTTTCCTTGTCATTAACAAGAAAAAAGACAGTCTTTCTGGTAGGCATCAAAAGACCTGACTTGAACATATGCCCCCTGCATGCAGCTGTCAAACAGTCCAGCCCCTCTAAGCCCCTTTTCTTTCTTCTGCATTTATTCCCTAAAGGCAGGGGAAGTCTCTGTCTGTAAATAAATATAGTACCTAGCACCACACTGCTTGTACTGATATTCGGGGTTTCAGATTCAGCCACAGTAAAACAACATTTTGACCCTGGTCATTTATTCCACTGTACCAGATGAGTCAGATGAAACACAGCTGAGACCACGCCAGTCATCACTGCCCCACAAACCGCTTCATCGCCATCAAACAGGGATGAAAAGAACCAGATCCCCATCTGACAACTGTCCTCCCTGAAGGCTTGTGGGTACCTCGCAGGCAAAGAGCAGTCCCCACCACTGAGCCCACACAGACCTCACAGAGACTGAACACGTCCACACAGCAAGAGAAAGCAGATCTGGGAAGACGAGCTTTCTCCTCATCAATTTTTTAGGAGCAAACCACTGCCCAACATAACAAGCATGTTTTCCAGGGCTCACCAGAGCACAAAGCTTGACAAGAGAGGACTAAAAAGAAACCAGGGATTCTAGCCACCTCCTAACTGGCTTTACATAACGGGAATGCCAGACACGGGTTGGCTGATAGTGTGTGGCGAGAGAGCACTGCTGCTAAGAGCCTCTCTGAGGATGTACCTTCCTCACCTACACAGTCAAAGGGGTTATGCATTGTAGGTGGCTGGCATTTTGCAACACCTTCCTGCATCTCAGTCCTGTACCTGCCACAAGCCACAGCCGAGTTCTGTTCTTCATATGGATTTCTATATATTGTGCCTACTAGTGTCCTGCTGCTTGCAGAGCAATTACCAGCTCTGCTCTTCCCAGTGCAAGTTGTAACATTAAACCTTATTTTACTTGGCAGCTAGAGCTCACTTTTCAAGCAGCTGTGAGAAAAAGACCCCTTTACTGATGCAAATAAACATGGTTTTATTTTTAATTTCTAAATTAAAACAAACAACTTGTGCTCCAGGCTGTGCAGGCCACATCCATCTCAATAAAACCCCACACAGAGCAAAGGAGACCTTCTGGCCTCTCTGATGCTCTATGAGATGCCTGCTTTTACCCTTAGTATTGCACATTGATAAGGACAGAAAACTTCAGAAGCGTCTCTGACTCCTTTTTCCATACCACCCATGAAATATGAGGCCAGCTGTGCAGACTACTGTTTCCACTGAAATAAAAGTCTAGCTGGAGCTGAGAATTAAACCCAGAACACGTTTAGCCTACAGATGACAAACTATGGAATAGATCTGACTAGTTTTTGTCCATAATCTTACCCCTCATGGTGAGAGCAGGCTTGTAAAGACCACATCTGGGAGCTAACTCACAGCAACAGCAGTATCCCCAGCAATAGGGGTCTGAATGCAGGTCTGAATGCCCAGGGAATTTTTATCCCAGCAGGCCTAATTGCCAATGGCAGTGGTCTTATTTCTAGCAAACTTAAACCATTGAAGCGCAGCACTAAAATGCAAGTTTGTGATGACCTCACCTAGCATGGTTTATTGGGAACACACAAGCAAGGACAGACAGACTGATGAAGTATCTGCAAGCCTGGCATCACGGAGTTGCCATTCCACACACAGCTACAGGAATAGGAGCAGTAGCAGCAGATGGAGCAGGGTTGTTCAAATGGCAGAGCTAGTTCTTCCTTCGGAGACATACGGCTCTAGCAACAGATGAAAACAACCAGTGAGGAGGTTTGAGGAGAGCAGTCCTGGAACACATGTGAGAAACAAATGCAAGGCTGAGCAGCGGCTCTGTATCTTTTGTTGTTCCTGGCATTGCAGTGAAGTTGGATATACAGGTTCTGTTTCTAGTAGAACCAAGGTTAAATGAAACACCTGATGAGTGAGTATTTCAAACTACATCTTCAAGATAAGAGGAGATAGCCAAAAGCCTGTGTCATGCAGTCTATAGCACACTACAGATCTCTGTCACGAAGTAAACCCCAAAAGGGGAAGAGGCACCAAGTATGCACAGAGCTGCCAACCTAAATGTGCCCACACATGCAGCTGTACTACAGAAAGATTGCAAGAGCAGAGCTTTTTGAGTTAGAAAGGCATGCAAGCAGGCAAGGAAAGAACTTTAAATTTGTGCTAAATTCCCTTAGCATAAACTATATATACATACACTATTTATCTATAAATGATAAAGGCACAAGGACTCTGTCTGGAGCACTTGGCTCAATTTATGTCCCTCTCATAGGCTTTCTGTTAAGGTTTAGGAAACCTACTGCTTATGTCTTCCTTTGGGTTGGGTTGTTCCATTTCTGAAACAAAAATGTTAATTCTTCACCTGTTTCCTGTTAGGATCCACTTGCAACAGCTTCTGTAACAATGGAGCAGTTGAGACCGCTAATTTCTCTGTAAGCTAAATATTGTTACTACTGCCACTGGTGAGGGGTTGCCATTCTGCAATTGCTCTTTGATATTGTATAGGATTCCTGTGACTGGGAAAAAGAAGAGAAAAATCACATTGCAAATTCACAAGCTCAGGATATTGTTGAATTCTGAAGCTGATCAGCGCAACTGGATGGATTGGAAAGCTTTGCTGGGGAGTTTGGCCATATGAGGCCAGAGTTTTCATTAGTCCCTCCTGCAGATGCTTTAACATAGCAGAAGATTGTTTCCAGTACCTCTGCCCACCAGCGTTTCCCAATTCAGCCCCTCGCTTGTGGGAGAGCTGTGCGAGAAGCCAACCTCCTATTCTAATGCAACTCAAAGCCAACTCTTTCAGTGGACGAAATACAAAGTGAAACCCGTATCTGCTTTCCCAAGGTCCTTTCTCTCAAACAAATAAACAACCAAAAAAAAAAAGGTTTGTTTTTATAGAGCTTGGGTTAAAAAGCCACCCTTGGAAATGTACTGAGTGGAGAAATCCTCCAGCACCACCCAAAACTAGCCAGCAAATGAAAGCTCGCCAAGGCTGTTAATTTGGCGGCTGGGGGGGAACGAAACCTATTGCTACCATCTGCACAAAGGAAACGGAGGCAAAGCAAAACCCTGCTGTGTGAGCAGAAAGAAAGGTTCAGCATAGCAGAGACAACACAAACCATATGAGACACTTGTTAAACCCCCTTCCTGCTTTTTTCTCCACCACTAAATGCTGCAGGACAATGATCAATCTATTCAATAGAAGCTTCAAACAAGACCCTCAGGACCGTCAGTAGTGCAGGTCTCTGTTTTCTTACAGATTCTGGCACATGAAGGCACTGCTCCCTGGTAAATCTTTAAGACAACATGAATAGTTTGCATACTCTGAGCCCCACAGATGGTTTGGATCTAAGAGACCTTGTGCAGACTGCAGTGGTCATGAAACCCATCCTCACAGCTAGAATTGGGGATGCATCACATTTTTACTGCTGTTTGTTCTGCTCAGTTTGTGAACCAGAATAAACAAATGAGCTTTGAAAAAAAAAAAAAGGCAGTTTGGAAAGAGCTTGATCTACTGTGAGCCCTTTATTCAGCTAATTTTACCCCAAAGGCAACCATGGCTATAGTGTGTGCTGTTTCACAGGTGAAGAAAACAGCTCTCAGAGTAATCCTCGGGCTCTGGTGGGGGTTAATCTGCAATCAGCTCTATCTGTGGAGCTGGCCCCTACAGCTGCACCAACATCTCGGGCTGGAAAGCTGGCAAGAATACCTTGGTAGTGCACCAGGAGGCTCTGGGAATTTCATTACATTTTCCACTCACCCAGCGTGTCTCCGGAAGGCCATCTACGGAAGAGAACAGAACTAGCATGTTGCCGCCCAAGCCTCTGGAGTTTCTGCTTTCACACCCACTGCCAAAGCACAAACACCCTCACCCTAGGCCAGATTCTGATCATCTTCATACCAGCAAGAAAATCCAGATCCAGCAATATCAGCTTCAGACTCTGACTGCAGTATCTACTGACCAGCAATTCAGAGGGGGGATGCCCTTCCTCCCACCTCCAGCAGTGTTGAGCACTGATTCTCTCTTGCCTCAAACTGAAGTTGTAAGGAAAACACATCCCCGTGCTGTCCATGGAGCAGTAGGGCTGGCATCCCCCCTCCTAGGCTGGGGTACATGTCTAGGCTTGTTGCAGCCTGTCTCTCAGCTGGCACCTGCAGTGGTGCTGTGGCAGTCCAGCACTTTCCGCTTGAGCTTTGAAAGAAGCTTCAATTTGCAGAGCTGGCAGGGGCAAAGGGTAAAGAATTTATCAGCTCTGCAATTCATTTTAGAGAGGGCACAGATAAAATGCAGCTCAGCTGGATTCACTCATCTCCTCATCTGAGCAGATGTGAGGATATCCGGTGACCTTGTTGAAAACAGACTCACCTGCAGAGATTCAGAGGTTTGTACCAAACCCAGAGTTCTTCTAAAGAGCAGTTTTCACTTGGTGACTGCAAAATTCTCCTTGCAAGAAAAGTACCCTGCAAATACCAGACCACCAGCAGGGTCTCACACACAGCGAGACATCTCTGTGCTGGAAGGATATGGAGAATTTCTGTAGGTACCCAAAACAGAAAGAAAAGGTGGAAGACCCAGGAGTCCAATCGAGACCATTCCCTCATTACAGGAGGATATATGTCACCTTTATAGTGTGTCCACAAGATCAGTGGGAGCTGGGGGACAACCAAGCAGACATCCTGCCCCTGGCACCAAAGCTCCACTTTGCACACTACTGCAGGGATTGGGGTTTGGTGTAATATTGTGCCTTACTTCAGACCTGCTGTCCAGAAGAGAAGTGGCACCAAACCCCAGGGGTTGCCATTGCGTGAGCAGTCCCAGCGGTGTGCCCTGAGATGACAGATAGCTGTGGTGTAAGCAAACCTCTCAGCAGGACTGTCTAACTCCAACTTAAAATTGAGCTTCTGTTTCAAGTCAGATTTTCCCCTGATGTGCCTCATCCTGCCCAGAGACAAAAATAGAGGAAGTGAGAAAACAGACCTTTATTACCAACTGCAATCCCCACTGCCCAGCAACCAGCTCTACGCTCCATGTTAGCCTTGCATAAAGAGAAAATAATAAAACCCAACAACCCGCACTACCCACAAAATATAGACAGCAGAAGCCTTTATGCAGCTCAGGCAGCAATCACCATGTGTCTGCAAGCTGAGCAGAGCAGAGAGGCAGCCCTTGTCCCAGACATTGTCTAACCTCTGCTCCTGCTCTCAATGTGCTTCAGTGGTGCTGATGCAGGAGGTGAGCACGCTGCAGTCCGAATTGTGTCATTAGGTAAGCTGGGGTTTACCTAATCTCCTGTTTGTCCTGTTGAATAGGATGATCCCTTTCCAGGATTCCTCATTTCTTACCTATACACAGTACATACATAATAAACATTTATAACTATATCTGTTTGGGTTTTTTCCTGCTACAGAAGAAAAAGTAATGGATAGAGTAATGACTATAATGAAATAGTAACGAGGGTTAAATTGCCAGCCTGTGTGCAGCTGTGGTGGGGAACATGAGAAGGACTGCAGGCTGCAGTTGGCATTGCCTACCATAATTACCCATAACCAAATCATGGTTACACCCTGTTCCACACAACACTTTGGATTTCCAGATTCAAGCACATCTCAGACAGATACGGGGCCTGTTCCTATCCCTCCTGATGTCTATAGCGAGACTTTAGTGGTCCAAAGTCCACACAGGGCTGCTCATGCAAACTTGGTATTTAACAAATGATTAGGATGAGCCAAGGTAAACAGGCAATGCAGACACCATGGAAAGCAAAGGAACAGTTTTAACTGAAGGAGCACATTATGCCTTCACATTATTTTATGAAGAACACATTAGCCCTGAGGGAAAAGTGTGAGGAGATGAATCTCAAGTCATTATAAAAATGCCAGGTCTCTATAAGGAGATACATGAATACCTCCCCAGTCCACCAGATAACAATCTTTTCACCCAGCCATGGACTTCAATGAGGAAGGGTGAAAACATCTTTAACTGTCTCTCATCCCTTATCATCTCCTATCTGTCTGCGCTGCAACAGCCCAGAAGGCTGGTCCCACTTCCAGGGCAGCACTGCAGCCTCTGACCACACAGATCCCTGGATGCTGCAGGGAAGCAAGTGAATAAACATCAGAGCAGCAAAGCCCCAGGGACAGACCAGCACCCCGCGGTCACTGTGACACTGGAGCCAATGAGTCTGGGCTCCGAGGAGCACGTTCAACCTCTGGCATATAACCCTGCAACACTATCTCCACCATTTCCATGCGGGGCATCCCTTTCCGCCGCCTACCCTGCCTAGCATGGGCACCAGCTTAGCCCACCTGCTGTGAGCTGTTAGTTAGTCAAGTATACTCCTCTAGCATGAAATATATATGCAGTTTCTGGGATGCTAAGGGGCTCTCACAACCCTGCCTGCCTTGGGTAGGCAGGATCTGTGGGAAGCAAGCCTTCAGAAGCTGCTGCAATGACAGGCTACAGTCTAGTCAAGCATTAACACCCCCCCGGACCACTCCCAAAACCAGCAGTAACAATCCAGTTAGGAATTTGAAAGCCAGTGAGGCTCTTCCCCACAAACAGGCCAGCCCTTTGGCAGCTGGGGGCAGCAGGGCCAGGGCAGCACACAAACACAAGCTCTCATAACACCATAAAGAGCTTCTGTTTCCCGACACACTGCAAGGGAGGGAAGGTGGAGGCCGGGAGAAAAGCAGCAGTCTCAGGCCACGTGGCAGGTCAAACCACCGCCCAGTTTGTTGGCATCCTCTAAAGTTTAACTACGCTTTGAGCCAGCAGTGAATCATCCCTGGCAGGTAAGAATGATGTTAATTTATGACATGCCAAGTGCAAGCAGATCTTTTGGTGTCAGTCCAATGGTTTTAGTCTTATTAACACACGGCGACGGCTCAGGTTGCAGCTGCGCACATTAAAACTCTGGCAAGTGGCATTTTAAACAATGACAAACTTCAGAACAATCACTCCACACATGGAGCCAGGCCAGGCAAAACCGAAGGGTGGCAGAATGAAGGTCAGGAGGGTAACCCCTTTGTCTGGGAGAGGAACAGGTGGCTGCTTGGGTTGCTGCAGGGTCTTTAAACTGTCTGAAGGACACAGTCAAGGATCATTTTAACCCATTAAGCTGCTTAAACCTTCCCTTACACTGGTTTGAACTTCCAGAGAGCATTAAATCTTAAAGAGCTTAGTAATACATCTTCAGGAAAGCTCTCCCCTCTGCTAATGCATCCACAGTGCACACACTGCACTATGGAAGCACACATCCCTCCTTTGACAGCAACACCCCTCCGGCAGCTGAACCAGATCCATGCAGCTAAAAAGCAGTAAGGTTTAAACTAAAGCATTGCACCAGAGCAGCAAGTCACACTGAGAAACACATCACCAACCTCCTGCTCAACAGGCCTGAGGACACCAGGCTCCTCAGAGCTAGAGAGAGACAGAGAGGAAGATGTGCCTTCATCAGCTTCTCCCTCTCCAGCCTCACAAGGGACACTGAGCTGACAGTTGCTGAGACCCCATGGCAGCCCTGGGTTGTGCTGGGGAACTCAGAACCACATCCAGCAAGCAGCACTGTATTCCACCTCTTCTGCAGGTGGCTAAGTTCATGGTGAAGTGGTGTCTTATGCTATCTATCTGAATAGGGA
>JANHGB010004726.1:0-28464 GCA_026283785.1 Coracopsis vasa
CGGCGGCTGGCGGGCGGCCGCGTTCGGCCTCGCCCCCCATGTGCACTGGTCAGACGGAGATTAAGGAGACTTTCAAGTACATCAACACGGTGGTGTCCTGCCTTGTCTTCGTACTGGGCATCATCGGCAATTCCACGCTGCTGCGGATCATCTACAAGAACAAGTGCATGAGGAACGGCCCCAACATCCTCATCGCCAGCCTGGCTCTGGGCGACCTACTCCACATCATCATTGACATCCCCATCAACGTCTACAAGGTGAGGGGGGAGCCGGGCGTGGGTCCAGGCCTGTTCTTGGTGCTTCCCGACAGATACCGGGAACCGCCGCGGGGGCCGAGGGCAGACGCGCCCCTTCTCTGGCGGGGAAACCTCCGGCACTTCACCTCATGCCGAAAAGCTGGTGACGGAGGGTAACAAAAAGCTGACGGAGGGTGGTGGTGTGGTCGGATGTTGTCCCAAATGGCACCCTCTCTTGTGCCCCGGTCCCAACCCTCTCAGCGATCCGGGCTGGGAATGTGGCAGAGATGACTTGCAGAGCCCAGGCTCTGCAAGTCACTTGGAGACAGGTGCTGTCCCGGGGATAAAGGTGATGAATGCAACAGGTAAATGTGCGATGGATTCGTTGCTTCCCTCCTTTCTCCCGAGGAATGGAGAGGAGGGCACAGAAGACTCTTTCCTCTGAGTACCGCTCAATCCCTGCTGCTCAGCTGTGGCAGGCTTAGTTGTGATACTTCACTTGGGTCCCTACAGTCGCTGTTGGCGTGGGGCCTTTATTCAGGAGCTACAAAGATCATGCAACAGAGCGGGTTGCATTAGTTCTATACATCCCGCGGTTGTGAAGTGTGATGCTCTCCTGAGCTGTGAGCTCTTTCCCCTATACGCCAGTGGTGCAGCATGGACAGCTGAGAGGGAGTAAGCCACAACAACTGTCCTTGCACCTTCGTTACTCTGACCATTGACGTGGTGAGACTTGCCACAGAAGGAGAGCAACCTCTGTCTTGTCTACCCAGCTTGTGCAGTCCATATTTCCTTAAGAACAGTAGAATACATCCTCTGGTTAGGATCAGCCGTCTTAGGAGGGATGCTGCAAATAAGGAGGCACCTTCTGCATTGAAAGTTTACAGTCTGAGTCCCCATCAGTTACTGTTTGAAGTGAACATGCGAACCTTCACTTGTCATCTCCTCACTTCATATGCGTGTGTTTAAACTCTGCGGTTTGTTACTTTCAGCTCTGGAAAAAATATGTTGAAGGGACTGGGTTTGAATTTAGTCTTCTCTATCCCTAGTGGTTACTCTCAGAAGCTGCTGAAATCCTAGAATCCTGTTATCTTTATCCTTTTAAAGTATTTGAGTATTACAAAGCAGGGAACATCATAACTGTTAAATTCACCAGCCAGATTATTTGGATTACACAACAGTTTCTTCAATTTAGAGTTTCAGTGTTTTCTATGCTATATATTTATCATAGTCCTTTGTGAGAAGTGTGGACTTATCTGAGAGTGAAATTTATGAAACAAAATACTTTAAACTGTTTTTGAAAAATGTATTTTTGTAAAAAAAGATATTGAACAAAAAGATTTTTTGTCTGTTCTCAGAAAAGTCCAACTGATTGATTCAATGACAATTGCTCAGTACAAGACTTTGCAATCTCCGTGTCACTATTTCAAAATTAAATTAATCATAGCATGCAATAATATATCACTGTGCTTATCTTGATTTAATGTCATCAAGTGTATCATTCTGAGTAGGTAGGTTGGAGGGGGAGGAATAAAGCATCAGATTGCAAACTGTTAAATATGCTACCAGTTGCAAGTCCAGGATATTTATTGTGCCATTGATAATGCTAAGAGCTAAGCAATAGCTCTAAAGATGCTAAATCTCCCACGCTGCTACTCATCTTAAATGAAGATCCCATATTAAATTTGTATTATCCCTTACGATAGTGAGCGAAATATTTACTGTTTTAAATTAGGACTTTTGAATAGATGTGAGTTACAAATAAACCAAACACCTCCCACCTTCCCCAACATTAGACATTGTGTTTATTTAATCAAAAATAAGAGTTTGTGTGTGATTTGAGTTGATGGTAACTTTTTATCCGCTCTACATCCCATTTAATTCCACCTGCAGAGCACCGTTATGAGAGAGACTACAGTAGTGCAATGTAAAGCTGGCTATGATCACCCAGCAGCAGGGGGAGAATAAAAGTTTGTAAATCAAGTATACTAAACAGTTGTAACTTGCAATTTGAAACATTTTAAAACTGGATGAAACAAATCTTCAGAATAGCTACCAGATCCTCAGATAGCAACTGCGTGAAAGAAAGCGAGAGAATTCCTCATGTTAGTAAAATGCCAGCAGTTTACTCAACAACACTTGTAGCAGAAAGTGTGAAAGTGTCTGTGAATGCTTTCCAGACAGATACACATGAGAGAACACAGAATTGTCACTTGGAGAAGCATTTTGTTAGCTATTTAAAGTGATATCTTCAAAACATGTCCCTGTGACTATTTAAGTGAATATGTGAGTAGCTGAAAAAAAATAAAAAATGAAAATTTACATCTCTTATATTGTGGGGCTCTAAGGAAAAGCAGGTGTTAGCCAGATTGTGAGGCAGATGCAGTCCAATATATAAGATGCTAAGAAAAGTCTTGAAACAATCGTGCAGTGCAGAATGCTGTGGCAGTGTGGAGGCTTTGCAAAATTGCTACTAATTGGATGTGAAGGTGGTCCTATGCGTAGTCAACTGCTTCACTAAACAGACTAAGTAAGCATTTTTTGTTAATTTGAGACAGCAATTAAAGATGTGGACATAAGGAGCAGAAGGATAGAGTAGGTGGTTGGTGAACTTTTTATGTCCTTCTCTGCACTTAGTCTTTGGAAAACAAGACAGTGGCAGCTTGTATACCTGACAGGACAGATCTGCAGTTCTGGAAGGCTTATGCTCTTTTTCCCAAATCAATAAAGTTGGTAACTCCTGCATATGAAACACAAAAATAACATAAGGATTGGAAATTCCAAAATTACATTAGCTCTGCCCCTCGTGCATGTATGTGTAATGAGATAGGAACACAGACTTTAAAAAGCTGTAATCAAATAATATAATAACATGCTTTTTCTTCTGATATATCGACTACATCTCTCTCACTTTGTAATATTTATCTCTTCTATTAAGTCAAATTTATTGTCATGTTCCAGTGGATTTTTAACATGGGGAAAAATCTATCCTTTGTACACTTTTTTGTGGTTTTCTGAACTCTATCAATTTGCTGTAATACAGATGACTGAGAAAGCATATCTGCCTGGAAATACTGTCACAGCTTCCTTTATCTCAGAGCATACTGCAAGAGCAGTGAAAAAAAAAAGAACCAGGGAAGGAACAAAACCTTGTCTTTATCCAAGCCAATGAGCAAAAGCCAAAATAAATGGCCTTGATTTTTTCTTTCTTTTTTTTCTTTTTTTTTAATCAAGGCAATGATTTTTTTTTTTTCACAGTAATGTATTTTAGGGATTACATAAAAAATACTGTTAACATAAAGCATTATTAAGCACTGGAAATATAAGAAAGACTAGATCAGGGACTACATATTTCACAAAGATGCAAACAGGCCCCTTTGTTAATCCAGCTGTGCTCTAAAAAGGGTGAGATTCATATGGAAATGTCTTTGTGATGACTTTACTAACTTGTAATTCAAGTACCTATAGGGCATGCATCATGATAAAGCCAGTCTTTGCCTGAATTTCCAAGAAAGCCAAGGTGCTTATCTTCAGAAAACATTGTTACTACTCTATATGACAACTCTTGGCCACTGGTTCTTCTGATGTTAAAGATAACAGCCATTTTATGGGGAGAAATGTATTATTTCCTTTCTGTCAACATCTGAACCACTTACTTGAGGTCTTGCAAAGTTCATCTCAGAATTTCTTACATAAAATTTATTGATCTCTGACCATGTTAAACTAGAAGTCTGTTTTGCTTAGAATCCTTTTATGGTCAACAAGTGCAGTGTACAGGCACTTAAGAAAGAAAGAATTGTCCAGAGGAGGAATCTGTCTAGATTTCACAGGCAATGGGAGGTAACTTTGTTCTGTAGTTAGATGGGAACAATCTATTCTGAAGTCCAGTCAATGAAGTAGTGGAAATGTCAATATGTTGTTAAAAGTACTCATATATAGTTTTCATGATGGATCTCCAAACTGAAGTACATCAGTTGATGTCAGTATAGATTTGTACATTTATTTTTTTCATTACATGTACATTTGCTGTGTATACACATTCAGTTAAAAGATGCATGTGACAAATTTCAAAACAAGTTTTCATCTTATTTGAGTTGTTGTGGTTTTTTTTTTTTCTACCCTGTGTTTATTTTTCCCAGTCTGGCAGCAGTACGGCTTTCTTAATGCTTATTTTTGTTGCAGTCCTATAACTGATTGTGAAATCACAGAATTATTTTACTTCAGCAACACATTATGAGGTTTCAGTAATTTTCAGTATGTCTGTATGGTATTACTTTATCTTAATTAAGCACTTAAAAAAATGTTCGAAGCAGAAGTTACTAATTAAAAACACAGGTTTACACTTCTATTGTAAACATGTAAAACATTCTCAGCTTAACTAGGAAATGTATTTTCTTGTCTAGAGCGAAGATCCCCACCCTGACATCATAATTATTGTTAAATATTAATAAGTTTTGTAAAGTCTGACTTATCCCTGACTATAAGCTTAATTTCCTGGGCAAATTTCCTGTTTTGAAAAGTGCTTGCTCCTGTGAAATACTAAAAAATACTTTCTATCTGCATGACCTCCCCATCTCAAAAAGTATCAGGTGAAAATCTGCCAGTCATTTCACAGATATATGGAAAAAATGTTGCTCGTGTGTTGGGTGTACAGTAGCACGTCTGATTTCCTGTGGAACGCTGCATTCATGAAGATTGAGTCTTCTTACCCTGTGAACTAGGCTTGCTGTGAACACTCAGCTAGGAGGAAATACGAATTCCTGCTCTGTTTCGCGTGCACTCGTTGCTCAGCACTAGGACACTGATGTAAGTAAGTGCACACTTTACTGCTTCTTCATGTCTGACTGCAGCAAGTCAACAGTTGTGGAACGGAGCCATGGCATGAGCCTTGTGGCTGGTGGCCACAGCAGCTGAGCTATTGAAAGCAGCATATTGTGCTCCTATGTTGGCATATTATGGCAGCAGATTATGAATATCTTTTTGTTCTTGCACAACCAAGAGGAAGCAGGGCAGGAATTGTAATTCACAGGTGTGTCTCTGAGTCACACCATCTCTTGGGGCTGCTTTCATAGCTGTGCAGCTTTCACATCAGTTTAGGCTTAGATCTGTGTCTGGTCTGAGAAAAATGTTGGCTATAGGAGTGCATCAGAGGTATTGCTTCTTTTAAGCATGATTTCACTTCATTCTGCTGTGTATTCCCTTTCCCTTTGTTGTATTTCATTTCATCTTCAGCACATCTCTGTGGCTTAGGAGTTAAAACCCACATAAAATAAATTACTATAAAACATTGGAAAAGGTCACTCAGAATACAGCCAGTGGTAAACTTCTCTTGGCATTTTACTAATGAAAACGCAACATTATTTTTCTCTTTGCTGCCACTTGGCAGTATCTCATGGCTCTAAGTCATTTGTAAAGTAGCACTCTTTGTACGGATACCCTATTATGAATTATAAGAAAACCGTTTTACCCATGCAAAATTGTATTAGGCTGCATCTGTACTTCACTAGGAATAATCATGGCTCTTGCCCACAAATATGATGCCCCTGAATACAGTAGATTTTCACAGTACTTTAAGGCAGTGTTTTAAGGAGATGGCAATACACAGGACAAACAGAAACAACAAAGAAGCATAGTTCAGCAATTAAAACATTCTGGTTTTCCCCTTTTACTTTCTTAACATTTTCAAGCTTTTGCTGCAAAGCATATCATTAGCTGCTTGCAATACCATGATAGAGAGACTTGTGACTCATGCATTAAAATGCTCAAGTATCACAATATATCAGCTGCAAGAGATAATGGAGATGTTTTTTTCAATCCAATGCAGACAGCTGTGTGTGCATTCTGTTCCTGATTTAAGCTAGCTGAATGCAAGTAATATTTTGATGTTATGCTAAACCCAAGCTAATGCACCCTTTCTCTCAGTTGACCACATTCACTCATGCACAGCCCTATGCTAATCCAGCCATATGGCTTCCAAACTGTAGCTGGCTCAAATCCAGTCAGCTTGGAGCACAGGTGTGACTATCTGCACCTGAGAGATAAGCATTAGTTCAGGGAAATCTCCAACTTGTGGCTGAACTGTTGTGATTTTAGGGAAGAGAGACAAGGGAGTGTCTTGGTATGTACACCAGCTAGTTGTAGCTGAAAGTCTTTAACAGAATGTGCCAACAGAAATTTGACCATAGGTCTTAATTTCAGTTCAATGAAGAAAAAAATATATTTTGATTCTGAAGTGCTTTTTTTAAGGAGTCATCTCTGGTTTAATATGTGCAACATACAATAGATACTGTAAATAAAATGTACTTGCTACCAAGTCCTTGATTTCTGTAGCAATTACGTGTGGTAGGCTGGAGGCTCACTGCCTGATTGATATAAATTAAATGAGTCCAGGTGTCATAAGATTATGTAAAGTGTACATTTAGAACACCTGTAATGATTCACATAGCAATTTTAATAGTAGTTTGTTGCTATCACCCCCTTACAGCAATTCAGAAGAAGTCTTAGGGAGAGGCTTTACTGAAAATACTTTAATGACAGATTGAGTTATTTTTCCCACATCACATAAATAAAAAGATATTGTATGATTATTACAACCTCATCCCTACTTCCTCTGCTTTATTACTTTCCATAAAATTCTCAAGAAACATAAATCCCTAGAATTTATATTTCTGCTTCATTTCTACAGAAGCATTATACTCTTTGTCTTACTTGAGTAGATCATTGAAGAAATAGAAGGTCCCATTTCGGCATAGGACTAAAGCAGATTTTGAAAGGTACTCTGGTATCTAAAAATACTGGTGAGCATTTTATTGGGATTTTCAAAGGCACATTGTCATGAAGTGTACTTATCTTTCTTTGTGTTAAAATAAAATTATATTTAAATTATTATCAGGGCTTTTAAAAAACTGTTGACCGTGTAATTGTTTATTCTGGGATGCATGTGTATGTGTGCTAAAGGAATTTGCTGAACCAAGTCAATGTGAGCAGGCAACTCTGTGGCTATCAATCTTCACTCATTTTGGTCCCCAGCGGAACCTATACATTATGATGACCTATTTCTTCTCATAGTACATCTATGCTAAATGAGATATCTGAGGAGACCTGAGCCAAGGGAAAAGTTTTGCAATCTCTTTTTGGGTAGTTACCATTCTTCTTTCTTCTTCTTTTCCATATTTTAGCCTTCTAAGATGTCTGAGGAGACCTGAGCCAAGGGAAAGATTTTGCAATCATCTTTTGGATAATTATTGTTCTTTCCTCTCCTTTTCCATTTTGTAGCCCACAATCTGCAACAGATCTAAAAGACCTCATTTGAACAAAGTTATGAAAAACAGAAATGGCCTTAGATAATGTTAACTAATTACAGAAACTCAGAAAGTTTACTTTTATATATAATGATTGCAACTATTACTTGGCATAACTTCTGTTCTAAAGAGCCTTCTTTTTAGGAGGAACTGGAATATTTGGCTGCTGCTGTGATGTATTTGAGCCATTATATTGAGCTCACAGCAGAGTACAAAGATTAAATGTTTCTGAAGTGAATAGGCAAACGGTTCATAGCATCAGCTGCTAGGAAGGTGCTTTCTGTGTCCAGTAAGTCTGGTCCCCTAAGTCAGCTAAAACATACTGCTAAAATGTAAAAATGGGATGTGACAGATTTCCATTAAAGTGTATAACCTAAAGTGCAATTGAACCAATCTGAAATCATTGAGCTCTTTTATTCTGTAGCACTTACAAATATGCTTAATACGCAGATAGTACTTTCAGTATTGTAATAAAGAATCATTGAAAACACTTGTCAGTGAAGATCTTCAGTGAGTGATTAATCTATCATTACCTTCTGCTAAATATTAATATCAAACTAACTGTTTAGCCTCCCTTAGTATCCAGTAGGTCCCTTCTTTCATTATCAGGTGATCAGCTAAGAACTATGGGATACATTTCTCTCCAGCGTTGCCTGACTTCTTAGCTGATGGAGCCTCGACACCAGACTTCAAATAAACCCCACTCCAGACGTGCAGTTGTTGACATTACCCTGTTCTGCTCAGCCTTAAGTAATTTTCTCTGTTTCTAGTAAATGGAGAGTTACTTGAACACAAAAGAAAAGCACATAAACACTGGAGTGGTGAAGTTGGAAGCAAAATAAGTGGAGTACATCGGGCTTAAGAAGTCAGGACTAAGCCTTTATGCATATCCTTGCCCAGCCAGGGAGTGACTGTAAAGCTACTGCCTAGTTTTTAGGACACACACGTTGGAGACTCCCTTGTGAAAGGGCACTTCTTGACTAAGTTTTACCCGGTGGAAAAGAAAAACAGTCAAGACAAAGGTCTGTGTTTCAGCTTCAGGAATTATTTTTTAAAAACAGTTTATTTCTAATTGTTCTTTTCTTTTCACAGCTACTTGCAGAGGACTGGCCCTTCGGTGTTGAAATGTGCAAATTAGTGCCCTTCATTCAAAAGGCCTCAGTGGGCATCACAGTGCTGAGTTTGTGTGCCCTCAGTATAGATAGGTGAGACCCATTTTTCATCAAACTCTCTTAATTGCTTTTCAATATGGGCTCAAATTTGCCTTTCTACCCTGCTGGTACAACATGAATAAGTGGGGTCGCCAGTTAAACCAGGTGGGTTTTCTCATGTTTTTTGCAAATGTGTGCTGTTGCTTCAGGTACCGAGCAGTTGCTTCTTGGAGTCGCATTAAAGGAATTGGAGTGCCAAAGTGGACTGCTGTTGAAATTGTACTAATCTGGGTTTTGTCGGTGATACTGGCTGTTCCAGAAGCTATTGCATTTGACATGATTACGATGGAGTACAGAGGAAAGGATCTTAGAATCTGCCTGCTTCACCCCACACAAAAAACATCCTTTATGATGGTAAGACACTGACATTTACAAAATCTCCAGAACAGTTCCTTCCATCTTCTTAGCATTGCGTGGACTGTAATTTATACAAGTGTAGGTGAATATAATGTTCAAATGAAAAACTGACAAATTCCTGAAGTATATTGG
Source organism: Coracopsis vasa (assembly GCA_026283785.1). Classification (NCBI taxonomy): domain Eukaryota; kingdom Metazoa; phylum Chordata; class Aves; order Psittaciformes; family Psittacidae; genus Coracopsis; species Coracopsis vasa. Next base: position 9,238 of record JANHGB010004726.1, read on the forward strand.
TTAAAAGAAGAGCACTCAGAAACGTTTTCTTTTTGTGGGCTTTGGGCATAGTACTTGTCCTGTTTTCTTATCTGTAACCTACACCTTATAGAGATGCTTTTCTGGACAGACTGACCAGCTAGTTATAGCATACTTTCCAAAATGCTTAGCATTCAACTCCTAACAATAGCTTTGCTTTTGTTTTCTTTGTAGTTTTACAAACAAGCTAAGGACTGGTGGCTGTTCAGCTTTTACTTCTGTTTGCCACTGGCTATTACAGCATTTTTCTATACTCTTATGACCTGTGAGATGTTACGAAAGAAAAGTGGGATGCAAATTGCTTTAAACGACCACTTAAAACAGGTAAAATATTGTCCCTGACAACTGTGCTATCTGTAGACAGCTTAACAATAATACCTTTAATGACTTTACTTTCACATCATTATTCTGTTCCTGCATGATGACTTCAAGATTATTAGTAAGAAGTTTCCTAGTAGTAGTGTTGCTGAACTCTTAGATATATGTATATATCAGAGCCCTCAGAAACCTAAGATTTTAACTTTCAATCACAAAACTGGTGGTTTGTGGGGTTTTTTCTTGTTTGATGTTAATCCTTCAGGTTTTTTAGTTTTTATTTCTTCACAATAGTGAGAGCTGGATATTTTGTAATGAAAGCTGAAGTCGTCCTCTAAACCTGTTACCTATTTTGAAGCAATTTCACGCTGAACTATAGTGAGGTTAGCAGTATATGTTAGCAGGAAAAAAACACATGCCAAAATACAGTCCAAGTTAGTAATGCACCAGACACAAATGTGTTATTACTCATACTTTTTAAAATTGGAGATACAGAGAATCAGTGCAAGACATCTAAAACAATAGAAAAGATTGAGTACACATTCCAAGAAAATAAGGTATTTGATGTTCTCCGAACTCCTGTGTTTTGATAGGGTTTTTATTTTGTTTATTGAACATTGGATATTAAAAGACAACAGCAATCAAGAAACAGAAACTATAACTATTCTGTCCAATTTTCTTTTTCAGAGACGTGAGGTGGCCAAAACTGTGTTCTGCCTGGTACTTGTTTTTGCGTTGTGTTGGCTCCCACTTCACTTAAGCAGAATATTGAAACTCACTATTTATGATCAGAAAGACCCCAACAGATGTGAACTTTTAAGGTGAGATTGCAGAAATAAAATGCCTGTGCACTGATGACATTTTACATAAGATTTTTTGGATTTCCTAATTAACAGGTTACTCTGTGTGTCTGAAGTTTTCCCTGCTACTTCATCCAGACACTCTGGTTTTGATCCAGTAGCTAAGTCAGGAAACTTTGAGGAATCCCCCTGTTTGCCCTGTCTTCCTCCTGATCCTTTTTGGGGCTGTCCTACTGTCTTCTGGCATTATGAGGGTGGAGGGGAAATTTCTATCCCCATTTCCCTTTCAACAGAACACCTAGGATTAAATCTGTGAAGAAAACCTTGTGAATATTTCCTCCCACAAGCTACAGTGCTTGGATCTTCTGAAATTACTTTCATGAGAATGATCTTACTGGTTAAATTTAGTTATTGAGCACAACTGTTACCTCCATGAGTTAATCCTGTTGATATAAACCTGTTTACTGTTACGTTAGCTAGTCTTGGTTGAGTGAAGCCAAGTCAAATTTTCATAGTTATAAACCTCTATTAAGCCTTTTCAGAGAAAATGAGAAGTGTCTCACTTTAATTTCCACACAGCTTTTTTCTTGTGATGGACTACATTGGTATTAACATGGCTTCACTGAATTCCTGCATCAATCCGATAGCTCTGTATTTGGTGAGCAAAAGATTCCAAAACTGCTTTAAGGTAAGAAGCTGCTGAGAGCTGCTCCTTTGGTTAAAAGATGTCAGCAGTAAAATTCATTCCTTAGCATACAAAAGTGTTTTAAATGGTCATTAAATTTGACTTCAAATTTTAACTGGGTTATTGTAGGTGTTCTCTCCCTGATGAAGCTATGTAGAAAGGAATTAAGGATTCATAGAGACAAAAGAGAAAGCAAAAGAGTGGAGTGTATAATAAACCCTTTTGGCACCATGCTAATCAGTGGTACATCACTTCCTGACACCCAGCTGGCACCCAGCCACTTGCAGAGCACTGACAAGGCAGACTCAGTTTGTGCTGCAGAGATTCACGTAGCCATATCCTCTGCAACCCAACCAGGAAAGTGCTGACCCCAGGTTCTCCCCATCCTGATGGAGTGCTTAAATCAGTAGGCAGTTAGGTAAGGCAGAGGGTGCAAGTATCCACCCGTCCCTTTCCAATGCCAACATTTTGAGACAGACCTGTTTGTAGTTTTCCATTGGTTTACGTGAACAGTCCTGGGCCCTAAATCTCCACACAAGATTTAAGGCTTTGGATCACATGTGGATTTCAGCCCATCTGTCTTTCCACCTTCATGTCCAGATTTTTTATTTTTGTGGCCCCTGATGTCTTCATACACAGTATCAGAGTTATTACATTGTCTACCACAAATTCCTAGATTTTTCTTTTCTTGCCAGGCATTTAACTGTTGGCCACTGCTAGGCTTATTCCTTGGCTGTGTTGAATTCCTTACTGACTATATATTTCCATCAAAAGCCAATCAGCTCTACATCTAGTGGCATTAGTGTATTTCCCAAATAACTGTGACAGCACATGTTGCAGAGGCTTTATTGTCAGTCTTGTCTTCCCTGTCTACATTGCTGGCTCCCTGAAAGAGTCACTGGAGCTGGGAGCATGTAAGAGATCTCTAGCTTCCTGAGCATGGAAAGAAGTGGGTATGCTGGATCCTAGGTGGACTTGCAGGACCCAAAGGCCAGTCAGTAGCATCAGCAACAGGTCTGCAGTATATCTAGTAAATATATAAACTGTGTGTAGGTTTTCACCATTCTTCTATTTGGTTCTATTTTTCTACCCTCAAAAAAAAAAAAAAGAAAAATCAAATAAATAGCAGCATCTTGCCTAGAAAGTGAAGATTACAGAGCATACATTTTTCCCAAGAAAAATTGTTAGAGAAAGGACAACAAGGAGTCATCATTTTATTTTCAGATGCATTTAGGAATATAAACTGGACTTGAAGCGGCATGCGTGTGGCTATTATTAATATATGTAACTCAGTATAATTCTTCCTGCACTTCAGCACTCGGGCTGCTAATGGGGCATCACAATAGTGACTATTTGAGCAATGTGGAGCTTAACCTTGTTTGTTTGCTCACGTTGTAATCTGAAAATGGCAGCTTGTACATTTGCTATTTCCTACTGTACCACTGAAGAAGGGCAGCTTTTCAGTGCATTTGCCACGTGTGCAAAACAAAATGATGTAAAATGTTTATTCCTTTTATTTTAACAGTCATGCTTGTGTTGCTGGTGCCAGTCCAAAGATCTGTTGTCCCTGGAGGAAAGGCAGTCCTGCCTAAAGTTCAAAGCTAATGATCACGGATATGATAATTTCCGCTCCAGTAACAAGTACAGCTCTTCGTAAAACAAGCATAAAAGATATATTCTCCTACATTAATGCTGGTGCCTCTTTAAGTAAAAGTGGCAATTACTTTTAAAGAGATGGTAACATTTAGAAAAATCTAGTTTTGTGTTTGCACGGAAAAAGAACATTAAAAGAAATTGCCCAAAATTGTGTCATGGTGAAAAACACAGATATTTATAAAATCGTCATTTATGGAACATGAAGAAAAATGTAGAAAGAACAAGTCATTGTTAGCACTTGAATACTTCTGAATCAGCACTTCCAAATGAAACCCACTTCCTGTACATTAAACGATCATTTGTATTCGCTATAACAGTTGTAGGAACTGAAGTCACAGTAATTACTGAGCAGTATAGTATAATGTTAATTGGATCAAAGCCATTATTATATATAACTTACTGTATTATCTTTTATAAAGCAGATTAACCACCATCACTATTGTGGGATTTTTAAAATAAAACATGAAATACGTTGTAATAGAAGTTGAATGTAAAAAAAGTAGAATTTTATCAGGGATATTTTAGAGATAGCTAATGAAAATATTAAAGGACACAGTTAAATCACAAGTGCATTTCACTCTGATTATTGTTTTTACCTATTAGTGTTAGAAAGAATCTCCTATGGCCTCTATAAATACCATTCTGTAACCACTGTGCATGTTCATTGCATTTGGCAGCACTCGGTATGGTCCATATCACTGTTTCCATGTTATTTGTGTTTAAAGACAGTGGAGGAAAGAAAAATATACCAAAAGTAAAAATTAATACTACTAGAACCATACAGATGATGGCTTTTATTGGAAATCAGCTATTTTGAACTGAAAACGAATTGATTGTATCCTGTGTAAACAGTGGGCATTCACGAGCATCATGGTTCTTTACTTGAGATACTTTTGCAACAATGTACAACTGTTTTTACAATACAAATACTGTCTTGGGACAAAATATTCTGAAAATAGCAGGTGTAAAAAAATGTACCCAAGGAAAATAGGGAGAATTTGAACTTCTATTCTCATTTAAATCTAAAACTTCATAAAGAAAATTATGCACAAACTGTACTTGTAGAGAACAGTACTGTGTAGTGCAGTCGTCTCTGTAGTTCTGTGTTTATGGGCTTAAGAAGATGTGTGATTAGTTTCTGCTTCTGTAAATAGTTTAGTGAAGCATAAATAATTGTAAAGTATTAAAATATGGGCAGGACCCTGCAAGAAAACAGAAAGGTAAAGATGCCTGTAGTAAGCAAGATGTGTGTTGCCGGGAGCAATGCATGTTTTGTACATACATGACAGGACATTCTTTGGCTTTTCATTTCCTATTAATTTGTTACAGATGTCCCCAAAGACTTATTAACATATTTTGTGCACTGAAGCGTGAGTTTTTCAAGAAAAAATGTCATATGACATGCTTTTATAAAAGACATGTTTTCAGTAGTCATGGTATTTTATTGTAATAAAAATATTTATCAAGACTCAGGAATTTTTTTTTTTTTAATTTCCAAATTTCACATGTAAGGATTTTTACTTTTTTTTTTCCCAGTCTTTATTAACTTCAGATTTTTTCATAAAGTGCCTTAAATATGCTCAGGGTGAAAGCAGTTTTCATTAAAATGTTCAGTTGATGTTAACCTTAGATAGGTGTCATCTCATCTGACTTTACATAGCTACAGCTACCTTGCAGACAGCTAAAAACAGGAGAGGTGAACTCCATTCCTGGTATTTCCCCCATCAAAAGCTAGTAAGGGTATGCTTCTATAATCAAGCTGAGGACCAATGCACATGCATTTGAGCACAGGCACATATGTGTTTGTGTGTGTGTGTATGCAAGTGTATATGTTGTCTACCATTAGGTTGCTCTTGCCATCTTTCTGCAACACATGCACCCAACTGCGATAATGCTGAACTTTTATATATAAAATATGAATCTATTTAAAGTTTCGTTCTTTACATTTTTACCCGAACTTTCACGGTAACTTACTCATGATAAGCCGTGAATATCACTTCACTTCACCTTGCCTGCATCTATTTCAGTGAAATGCATTTCATCTGTTAAGGATGGATAATCAATTAAATACTAAGTTTGATACTGATCAGTATTATTTTCATCACATTATAGCATTACAATATTGTACATCTATATTATTGTTATTTTAATTTAAAATATAGCTGTTGTATTGGCAACTGTGTAACATATTTTTCATTTTTTTTCCTGGATTAATTCTTTAAGACAAGTCCTCTCAGTCAGACATTTAGGTTTTGCAAATATGCTGTCCACTTTTTGGAGTTAATATATACATATTAGTAGACTTTTTGTCTTTTCTGCTCATATACAGTTCTAGCTAAGATTAAATCTCAATACTGAACACAGGCATTTTCTAAAGTGTTCAGTACAGCTCTATTCCTCCATTCACTGAAATCTACGAATGTTTATTCGATTCAGTTGAAACAGAATTAGGGCACAGCAATAGTGTTCTTTCAAAAACCTAGCTGATGTGCTACCTTGGACAAGGAGTTGTTTAGAAAAGTTAGGAAAAAAATGTAAAATCAGCTCATGGGGGTAAACCAGGCAGTCTAAGGCCCTTTAAGCCTTAAACAGGGGGTCACAGGTAGCAGAACAACTGCGAAGAGGCACATGCATCTTTATAGGAGGTCGATGTGCTTGCCCAGAGTGGTGTGACAGAGTAAGAAGAATCATCTGTCCCAATGGCCTGAAGAATTGACACAGCTTGGCTTAAGATGAAAAAACAAACTCATAAGTAACTACAACACATCTCTGTGTTTTGGCCTTCAGACAGCAGTTAGATTTTACTTCCCCAGCTGCTCTGAATTTTGCTTGCACACAGCTCTCTTGAACTTAAGAGAGGCTATTTTGAACTGAGTGGACTGAACTGATACACTGGTACTGCACCTCAGAGAATCAAATGCAAAATGTGATGGTCATGGAGCATCTGCTATGAGCTGTGGCATTTAAGTGTCCCGAACAGCTCTTAATCAACATGTGGCTGGCTTAGCAAAAGAATGTTGTATGTACTGAAATAATGTTAAAAGGATTTTTTTTTTTTAATTTTTCTGTATAGTTGTGTAAAATAATTCTATATTTCATTTTCTGTGGTCATTTAAAATAGCAACATTTTGGCTCAGACAATGTAAACATACTAAAATATTTGTAAACATACCAATAAAATATTTGTAATTTTAATTCATTACAAAAAGAAGTCTCACCTTTTTTCTTCTAGGGGGTCCCACTTAATTCTTAAGCAGTGACAGTGCTGTAAAAAAGAAGTAAGCAATTCAGAACTAAAAAAGGTTTTGGGTGAGCTGGTTTTAGATAGATAGTTGAAAATTGGAGAGCTTTCAGGCTTGCATACGCGTTGTAAAATTGCCTGATGTTTGTTGGAACAATCAGTCATGCCTGTCTTTGCTCTGTTTGTTTTTGCTCAAAATGTCAGTTGCAATCTCTTGTCTACACAACCATATATAGTCACAAATCCTCCTGTCTTAGGGCCATCACAAATAAAAGGCACAAAACTTTTAGCTCATTAATCTGGGATTGCAGGCACTTGATGCTAGAATATGCCACGTGAAAACTATTACCCCTTTGTATGCTGACAGTGTAATTTTGTGCGTACTTCAATTAACCTTTCTTAAAGCAGTGGAAAACAGTATCGGACTAAATATGCTGATTCTGGTTAAATATATATCTTTATATGCTTGCGTTATCTGTACACCCCAAAATATGTTTGCTGCAATTGCTGTTTTATTCCAAATAGTTATGTTCACTTTTGTTTAATTGGTGGCCTGCTGCGTCCAGGTAGATTTGTCTTTTTTCATGGCCCAAGGACTGTTAGCACATTGTTTCAAGTTGCCTGTTCCTGGAACAGAAGCATCTGTAGAGATGAGGTCCCTTGTAAGTAAATGTCCTAGTTATATCTCTTATGGCCTCTTCAGTTCCTTTTTCTTCATCTTTATATATATGTATATATATATTTCTTTTAAGATCCTACAGCTTTCTACAGGTAAGCCATAGTCTTCACAGCCCAGCTAACTTACTTCCTTGCTGCAATTTGCTTTTCTAACTATTGGTCTCATCCACAGTTTTATCTACTGCAATCTTGGCTCTTTCATTGAGGGGATTAACTGCAGCCTGTTGTCTGTTTTCTAAACACACTAGAACTTACGTAGCAACATGGATATACATGTAGCTTAGGTTCTTCAAACACTGACTCACTCTTAACGACTCTTGAGAAGGGTGGATTTGGCACTCGTGTTGGTGGAGCAGGATGGTCCAACTGGCAACCTGTGGTTGTGTCTGGTTTATAGAGTGGTTCACTTTTTACTGCAACTTCCTGCACCCTGCTGCTCAGACCATGGTCTTCTTGTAGTCTGCTCAAGAAGGCCCAAGAGTTCTCCATGTACATGCTGTGCCCTTCTGTTCAGATTTCTAATCCAAGTTGCTGAACTGGTATCCACATCAGAAAATCAAGGGAAAAAAAAGGACTCGGCTTTCGTCTTCTGTGTTCTGCTGGTCATCTTTCTTCTCAGTCAGCAATGGTAAGATTACTGTATTAAACAGCAACAGTAGTCATATGGTTTATTGGCTTCCAGTTGCTAACTTTAAAATGCTATCAATCATTAAATAAAACCCTGGCATCAACTTGATTTTGTCTTTCCAAGTACTCAAATTTAGCTGTGAAAAAGCTTGCTCTCACCAGTGAAAATGCACACCCCTATCAGTCCTCTTTCCTTCTTTTGAAAAAGAAAACTCATCACTCAGAAAATTCTATTATAACTAAAAGGAAAACCTTCAGAAATTTATGTTTTACCTTTATCTTAAAGCTCTATGAAATCTCTGTGACAAGACAAAGATGTTCTGATTGTGGGAGGTAGTATCTGGAAGGAATTTGCCATAGTAGTGTGGTAACTAGTTAGACCATACAGCTCAACATAAACCTACGTATGTTAAGGGATGTGAGGACGCATCAAATTTTTCAGAATGGTAACATAGATAAAACTTTAGATGATGCCATCACTGAATTGCTACAATTATAACTTTAGTGTTACCATACCCCTTCTTTACAAACCGTATTCTCCAAAATTTGCTTCTACTTGTTTTGCTCTTGGGGAGGAGCATTTGTTGTCCTTTAATTTCCCGAAATTTGCACTAGTGGCTCACAGGTTTGTTTATCCTGAAGAAACAGATCAGTGGTGAAAACAAGGGGGGTGGGTAATGGCTGTCATTTGAAGGTGCCAGGAAAAAGAGTGACAAACCCTCGGATACATCTTCACAAGAAAGATGGATTCAACACATGCTCAGCTAGAGAAGAAAAGAGTTTGGGGTAAAAATACCAGAAATTTCTAGTATATATGATTTGCTCAAACTTCCAATGTGCTTTTGCCTACTCAAGAGCTTACAGCTTTCATAGAAGTAACCAACTTTTCCAATTATTGAAGGTCTCACCATAATTACTCCAGTCTTTCCAATGAGATGTAAAACTCGGAGTGCAATTACATTTCATGGCACTCTTGCAAAAGACCGGGATTGCCAGCTGTGGGCTCTTGGCCAATTTCCAATTTAAATAATTACAATCTACTTCTTCTGTTCCTCTCTTGTGGCTTAGAAAAGCACACTGCCCTGTTCTGCAGTTTCACATTTTGTATGGAGACATCTGCTCCGTCTCGCACTGGAGGTAACTGTCTTTCAGTGTTAGAAAATGGGAGCCTTCCAAATCCTTTGTCAGTCTGCAGAGTATTTGGGGGTGTTTCAGAATGAAAAGCAGAATTTAAATGTAAAATCAGTATCTTAACACTCAGAGTTTCTTTCAATATGTGTCAGCTCAATGTTAAGTGGATCTAAATAACTCCTTTTTTTACTGACTCTGTTAAGGAGTTTTATAAACATAGATTTTTAAAGGCTTTTAAATCTTTGTATATCTTTTATTTGTATAGTTAGAAAGATTTATTATGATCTGGAATCCATTAAATAGTACTAAAATACTTTGAATAGGCATTAGGCATGTCTACAAGGTTGAATGTAGAAAACCAGGAGCTGCAGAGCTCAGTATGCACCAAGCTCAGACTAAGGTAGTTGCATTATTTCCAGAGCAGAGCAGTCTAACTTCCATTCAGTTCAAATCTTGGTAGATCCTAAGTGATGTGTAACTACTTACTAAGTCAAGACTAAGGGTTTGAACCGTTAGACTCTACAAGTCTAACAAGATCGTCACCAGTTATTGGCTTTATTTGAAAAATAAATAAATAATGGAATGAACTGGATTTGATTGTATTTCTTTGAAAGAATCAGTGATGAACTGCCAATATTGGGGTTAAGGTATTTCATTACTTAAGTGCACTTTTGGAGTATCTCACAAATACTCCGCAGATATTGAAAGGTTGAGAGAGATGAGACTGCTTATCCTGGAGAATAGAAGGCTTAGGGAATATCTCGTGTATAAATACCTGATGGGAATGAGTAAAGAAAGCAGAGCCAGACAGCTCTCAGTGGTGTCCAGTGAAGAGATAAGAGGCAGTGGACACAAACTGGAACACGGGAAATTTTGTTTATAAGAAAAACATTCTTTAGTGGAAAACTGGAACAGGTGGAACAGATTGCCCAAGAGAGGCTGTGGAGGCTCCATCCTTGGAGGTACCTAAAGCCTGATGGGGCACAGCCCTGAGCAGCCTCTTCTGCAGGTGATCCTGCTTAGAGTGCCGTGTTGGAGTGATCGCCAAAGGTCTCTGCCAACTTCAACAATTCTGTGATTCAAATGTCATCTATTCTGTCAAGTATGCAATTCCTACCTGAACCTAGAAAGCTTCCACTGTAGGAGAACGAGCAGATGATCAGATAGACAGCGTAGTGCACTAGGAAAAAGTGGAGACCCCATTTTTGCCCTTTTCCAATGTCAGTTCTGGTCAAGTCTTTTTGTCAATCACTTTTCTTTGACTACAAAGATACTAGGAGATTATAGATGAAAAGCTGATTTTTTGATATGTAGAATTGAATAAGCATAGATGTACTTACAACAAGAGTCAGTGGGCATTTCAGGAAGGTTTTCTTACAGTGCACCAAATCGCTGCGATAGTTGGACAGCTGAAGCCAATGGAAGTTTGCCAGGCACAGATGTGTTGATGTGTAAGACAACTGACAGGACTTTCTTAGAAAAAGCCCTTCCTAGAAAAGGCCCTTCAGGGCATAATTTTTTTAAGGGTACCATGGGAGATCTATGCTGTAGTTGGCATGTTGATTTAATGAGAGATGAAGAAGTTGAATTCCACTGAGTGATCTATTTTATGTTATATTTTATTTTATTTTATTTTATTTTATTTTTATTTTATTTTATTTTATTTTATACAAATGCATGTCAGGTATAGTGCTAATAATGCTAGATAGGAATATTTACTTTTTAGTTTAAAATAAATATATAAAGCCTGCATGTCTTTCTGTAGACTCTAGCATATATGGGGTTTGTCTACCCTTTTATATCCTTCAACAGGGATTAAGTTATAATTGTGTCTTCCATTGCGTTAACTCATTGTATAGTAAAAATGAAGCCCTGATCTCTCAAGATTTTAATTTTCTAAATAATTTTTTCTATGGCCTGGTTAAATAAAACGAACCTCATGCATCTTTTAGAGGGTTAGAAGCAAAAGGCTATCTTATTTGTAAAGTGACACTAGTGATAGTGCATACACTTTCCTCTATTTTGTCCCATTAACAGCCGTTTGCATTTAAAGTGGCACTGAAGTAGTAATTCTGTTGTTCCTTTGATTTTTGTGGGCTTCTTGAAAATCAGGAAGGAAGTTGTGAAACACACATTATATATATATACAGATGTCAAGTACGGTTAATGAAGATAAGCAGATGCGTTCCTTAATAGTAATTGAACAAGAGGAGGGTACACATTGTCCACTTTGATTAAGAATTCTCTCTCCATACCTGACAAGGCATGTCAGTTCCTTCATGTCATTTATACCAATATGCTTTTTAAATTATTTCTGAAAATATACACCACACTATAAACACCACCAGACTTCTGTGTAACGCAGGATTATAGATTTTCAGCTGCAACTACAATGTAAGTACTAAAGACTGACTTATTTTGCTTTAACAGGCACACAAGAGACACGAACTACTACTCAGTATTTGAAAGGTATTAAAATCAAAGTTATCTTACACTGGAACTCTACAAAATATTGGTACATATGATTCACCTTTCAGTATGTTCCAGAATGAGGTTTTTCTCTTTTGACAATGGTAAAAATGTTAAATAATCTTTATATATTGATTCGTTATTACCTTCTGATCATTCCTGTTTGTAGCACAGACACAAGCCTTTACAAAGTTTCACACTGGTGACTGCAGACCACCTTACTTTGATTTGAGACAGTTTTGAATTCTATCACCTTCTAGAGTTCTTCCATATTCTGTTTCATATGCAATTTATTAAGTGTACACTATTATAATCAACCCAAGTCAATTGTAAAAGTACTGAACAAAACCATGCCTGTAAATGATCATTGTGAGGTATAATCTGAAATAATCTACCAACTTGACAGAAATGACTCCTATTTAAGTATGATTTAAAAACTGTGTATTTCCTGGGTTCACTTTAAGAACAACCTTAGTGATTACTTTTCAGACAAATCTTCTTCGGGGTATTCATGAGGACACCATGTGAGACAAAGTCAGAAGTCTCGGAGAAGTCAAAGTCTAACCTGTAAGCTGGTCAGTCTATTTCTGTTTCATGTAAATCAAATATATCATTGCCCCATCCACTGCATATGCAAGGTCTCTTGCACAGACCCTTCTTTCTGTTCCTGTTCACGCTCTTTCCAAGCAATACATTAGTACCTTCTGCCAAAACTACCTTTCCATTCTGAGTACAGCATGGATTGTGAGACACAATAGAAGAGGAATGGGGACTTTCTTTTAGAGAGCTGTCCTCTGGGATCTCCCTTTCTCTGAAGTAGAAGACAAGCAGGATTGGTGTCCTTGTGGTTACAGCTTTGAACACAGTTGACTGGAGGTTCTGGCCCTGAAGACTAGGCTTCACAGTACTGAAATAAGTAGCATTCAAAGGAGCCGTGTTCAGGGAAGGGAAAGGACCTTAGAAATCTATTCTCAGGGCTGCCACGTGGGCAGCTCACTCAATTGCTGAAACTACAGCCAGGCACTATGTGGTGGTGTGGACTCCGTAGTTTCACACACTAACATCCCCATCAGATATTGAAGGATATTTCAAATGGAGATGGATTTAGTTTCTTCCAAAACTAATCGACTTTGAAACCATGGAAATTACTCTAAGAGCCAAAATAAATCCCAGCAAGTGAAGAAAATCAAGGGGTTTATTTCAAAACCCACCCTATTGCTCTGAAACAAAATCCTGTAGACAGAGACAGAAGCTCTTACTTTAGGAAGACTGATTCATAAGACACCTAAAATTTAGATACAGATTATTCTCTTGGCCTACGTTGATTTAATCCACATATGCTTTCACTATTTATATATCCATCCTTGGCCTTCTCCCTACTTTTTGTGTAATTCCTTTCTATTTTTCAGATTATTAAAGTGTTTCTACACTTGCAGTTAGCGAGAGAGCTGTAATTTTAATTCTGAATTTTCATTGCATATTTATTTATTGGAGTTGTTTATTTGGCGAATGCTTTTTAGAAAGATGTTGGAAAGTTCAAAGTGACTATAATATCTAGAAAACGCTTTTTTAAGGCAGAATACATAATATACACCCCAAGCCAATACAGGTATCAAGGAATCAGAGAATGTGCCTGGAATATTCCAGGAACTAGATCCAGTAATGCAAATAATTACTTGCATGTTGCAAATATTTATATGGTGTAAATAAAGAGTGAGAGAGGTTCTGGTGCAATGACTCATGTACTGGCTGAGATGATAAACAATTACAAACAACTGTGAAAAGGTCTCCATTAGATTTTTGTAATTTCACAATTTTTCACAGAAGAGTTATCCATTTTCTTGTCATCTGTTTCCTTTCTCAGCATAAATAATGTCACAATAAACCCTCTGTTCAGTGTTTCTCATTAAATGATAAAAGTAGGAACATCACACACATTAGAGCCAAAAAACATCTAAGAAAACCAGGAACAGTGTGTCATAGTACGGCTAATATGTTAAGGGAACCAGACACCCTGTAATGTCTCTGCTATCACTGATGTCTGGATACATAAAACAGTTTAAAATACCACAGTGCAACTTGCAGTAATGACTTTACCTTCATTAAATAGAGAAGCACCTTATTGCAACCATTTTTTAGTACCTGAAAACATACTTGCTTAGGTTTACAGTGAGCTGTACATACAACAAACAGCTGCACAACCCTGGTTTGTATGCAGCCAGCTCCACAAAGGGAAGCAGCATAGTCACATTATCAGAGATGATTGACTGGCTCTTGTGCATGACGTTGTTAATTAGCCTGACCTTACCACTAGAGCACCGCTGTACCGGTTATCAGATCTAAGGTAGCATCGTTCCTATATCATGCCATATAGATACAGACACCAGCTTTTTCACAGCACAGTGAAGAATGGAAATATCCATACAGTCAGAGATAAAGAGCAGAAGGGATCAAATATCATCATCCAGTCTGATCCCATCAATGGCAGAGTCCACAGTTTCACGGGGTTATTTCTACTTTCAAGTCTCCTTGAAAATCAAAACTTGTATTTAGAAAAATGTCCACGCTAGATTTGAAAGCTGCCAGTGATGCCACACTTCCTTAGTGAATTTACCCATTCATTTAATGGATTGTCAAGAAAAAAAAGGGCTTTATTTTTTCTTTGAATTTTTAGCTTTACTTTTTTGACAAAGGAGCTTGTCAGACCTCTGGCTGCTGAACAGCTCTTTGCTATTTGTCCTGCTTTTGTGTACTGTGACCAGTTATCCTTGAGTCATCACATTGATAAGCTAAGTAGATTGAACTCCTGGAGACTTTCCAGGTCCTTGATATTCCCATGGCTTTTCTTTGACCCTTCTCCAAATTATTCTCATCCATCACGAATTCTGAACACTAGAACTGGACATGCTATTCCAGTAGCAATTGCTTCTTTGCCAAATGCAGCAATGACTTAACCTTTCACTTCTGTCCAGTGAATACACCTCAAGATAACATTTGCCATTTTTTGTCCATGTGGTCTCAGTAAAGGGTTATAACATGCTTTCTCAGAATCATTACTTCACAGGAAGGTCCTCTCTCCTGTTTTTATGGCTTACATTTTTGTTCCTACATGTTAGACCATCTATTTGCCTGTATAGAAATTTTGTTTGTCTGTGCTTGGTTATGCAGTGTCCCTGAACACTATCACTGATCCATCTCTTAATTTTTTACTCCTCTTATCTGCATGTCATCACCAAATTTTGTCAGACAAAATGTTATGTCTTTTTCTGCAGTCATTGGTAAGAGTGCTGAATGACATAGGGCAAAAAAGTAGTCCCACTAACATCTCATGGAAAACACAGATAATCAAACAAGACACAGATATGCTCTTATTTACAGTTATGTATGGAGATAAACAGTATTTCATCAATGTAATATGTGCTACATTGACCTGGTTTTCCTAGTGTGTTAATGAAGATATTATACAATGCCAAGTCAAACATCTACCAGAAGTTTTTCTGTTGTCCAAAATTGGATCTTCATTCATAATATTCAATAACTTTGCAAAGATGTAATCCTCTTAAGTTCATCGATTGCAATTAATGACATTAACCTTTTATTAATCAGTGCATGTAAACTCATCCATTATTTGGCATAATACTGTGGTCTGACTGCCAGGCCTGCATTATCCAGCTCTGGTTTTTTATCCATTTTCTGTTTTAAAATAATGGCACAGTGTTAGCTTCTCTCCAGTCCTCTGGAATTTCCAAGGCTTCCTGAAAATCAACACCAGAGGCTCTTTAAAGGAATTTCAATATTAATCTTGACCGGGGTTTGGTTGCAAGATTATCAGAGCTGCTAACTTAGAATCACATGAAGTCTTGCACCTGCTAGCTATCCTTAGTACCACTGGAGGATATTAAATCATCATCACCCAACAGGAAGACAGCATTCATTTTTTTCCCCAGTCCACAATACTGAACTGAAACATTTATGGAATATTCCGTGCCTTTTCTGTGTTAACTATTGAATTCTGCTAGGGTCATCTATGCTTTATTATTGTTGGTATTGGTTTTGTTTGGATCTACTCAGAAAATACTTTATCTTTAACCCAGATGGTTACAGGCTTCCTCTTCCATTCCTCAGTCTTCTTTCATTAATTTTCTTTATGTGCTGACCTCTATGCTGTTCGCTAATATCACTCATAAATGTCTTTTATTATTTGTTCTGCACTGATTTCCCCTACATCCAGACTGCTTCTTTTTCTCAGAAACAACTCTCTGTCTTCTTTGAAGAGCTGTAGCTTTTTCAATGTCTAGTAAAATATTTCTAAGCAGGTCCTAGTTATCATTGATATTTCTTTTCATATTATTTCTTCTAACTGTGTATACGTACCATGTTGAGTGATAAGATACAGTGCATACAACTAAAAGATGCAGATTGAATGGCAAAGGCTGTTGCTTTCAGATGAATCAGGCATGTTTGAACATATATCTGAAAGCTAAAACTTACCTTGCTGTCTGATCCTAGCAAAAGGCTCAGTATCTTTCCATTCTTTTTCTTGGCCCCACATATCTAGGCTGCTAGCATGTATGTGACAGTAATGTTCTTCCAGTTAGCCTTTGTATGAACTTGTTTTCTCAGCAGTGGCTGAGATTTCATACATGAAAACTGTCAATACAATAATGTATTAAAAAAAAAAAACCAGGTTTTAGAAAAGTTATATTATATACATATATTTCTTTTTGTCTTCTAAGATGCCTTCTGTCTACATGCCAGTACCTCCAGAAATCCCTTCCTCTGTTTTCAGGACTCATGGACACCCACTGCTCTCCCTTTGTCCACATAGCCAGTCATTTTATCATAGCAATCAGGCTTGGTCAGTATGATTTACCCTTAGTAAATCATAATCTTATCCTCCATGTGCCTGGAAATGACCTCCAGGAGGATTTGCTCCATAGCTTTTCTACAGACTGAGGTGAGACTGACTGGCCTGTAGTGTCCCTACATCTTTCTTGCACTTCCTGAAGATGTACACGGCATTTGTCTTTTTCATGTCTTCAAGAAAATCCTGTGGTCTTTTCCACCCTTCAAAGATGATGCTGAGGAGCATCACAATGACATAAACCTACTCCATCAGCAATCTTTGTTGTATTCTGTCCACTCCCATGCTTTTGTATATGTCCAGTTTGCTTAAGTGATCTCTAATTCCAGCACTGTCTACCATGGGTAACATTTCTTTCCCCCAGACTCTGCCACAGAGACTCAGGAAGCCTAAAAGCAGATCTGGCCAGTAAGAACCAAGGCAAAACAGATACCGAGTTAATCTGTCTTTTCTGCATCCTTCATCACCAAGTCATCCACCCAATTCAGCTGCAGATCTGCATTTTTGTTGTTTTTCCTTTTGCTCTCAATGTACTCACAGAAGATTTTCTTGTTGCCTTTCCTATTGCTCATCAGTTTAAGGTCCAGCCACGCTTCGGCTTTCCTAATTTCATCTCTTCAAACTCAAGCAATGTTTTCCATACTCCTCCTTAGTCCATCCTCACTTCTACTTTCTGTGTATTTCTATTTTGTGTTTGAGCTCAGTCAGGAATTCCAAGTTAGGCCATGCTGGCTGCCTGCCACACCTGCTGTTTCCTGCACATCCTTTTGTGCTTTGAGGAGTTGTCCCTGGAGATCACTGCCCTGCCCTGCGCCTTTGAGTGAAGGCTTGCTACAGAAGGCACTGCCAAAGATTTTAATGTTTCTACAGTTCTGCTAGAAGAACAATTTATGTTAATGTTTCCTAATCCACTTCAGACAAAGCAAACCAGGCGAACTGCTTAAACTAATGAAATCAGTCCAAGTAATTTTTCCCGAGTTAGGGAGTACTCAGAAACTACTTTACTGGCTGGATATAGGGCAGTAAATGGCATAAAGGTGGTACCAAACAGTGAATGGTAACAGGCCACTGAAACTCAGGGCTTGTCTTCAGCCTAAACTCAAATTGGCAAAATTTAGAGCAAAATTAGGAAAGGTTAATCTGGCACCAACCAAAGTGAATGTTTTTCAAGTTATGTCCCAGACTACCCCCTGAAACACACAAATTTGTATGCAAATATATATACATATATGCAATAGTTGAACAAATAATTTTAAATCCATTTTGTTATTTTAAATACCCTATGTGCCTGTAGATACCTGGAGTATTCTGGTACTGTTTCTTCTTGACATTGCTTCATTTTCTATTAAATACTTCGACACTAATTCACTTGGGAGAACGAATGATTATGAGAATAACGTCAAACACAGATTTTGGGCCAGATCAGTGGCAGGAGTTGCATTTATCTCAGACAAGAGCAACACCATGATCTGGATTATGGGATAAGCTCTCAACTTTCAGAAGAAAAACAGAATCACTTTTTCACTTTCTTTCTCTGTGGACAAAGCTCTGAAAACATCTGCAAACTGAAAATTACTCTTACCACTAGCTGGTCTTGAGAACTATTTGTGTCTGCTCCTTGTGGTCCTGCTGGATATCCACATTGCTGGATCTAACTGCACGACTGCTCCATCAGTGATTGTGGTGACTTCTGGTTGTCCTCAACAGCATTTTTGGAAAGTTTCTAGAATAGTAGAGCTGGAAGAAACTCTCTGCAGTTACAAGTGGGCCTTGTCATTGTGCAAAATCACAGTTCTTGGCCTTTAACATGTCGTTGCCCTGTAGCTAAAAATGTGTTCACTAAGTGGTGTGCCTTATTGACCATCACTGCCAATTCTGTGGTTCAGATCCATGCAGGAAACTGCTTCTCCCATACCCTTTACCAGACATGATGTGGAGTATTTTTCGAACCCTTGGTGGTGCACCCTCTCCATGAGTGGTCTGGGTCTCAGTTTATTAGGACTATGATGCCTGTTATGTTAGGCAAAGTTTGGGGGAGTTCACTGATTCCCCTGGGTTTGGTTCTGTGATATAGCAGAAGCCACTCACCAGAGGGCACATCGGCCCTGTGAGATACCTCTGCCAAAATCTCATGAGATAGCCAGAGTCCTGATCTGTCTGTTACTGACTAAACCACGACCAATCAAATTTTGCATTTGCAAATAAAAGTTAAATTTCCAGTCAATTTCAATCACACTTCTACCAAAAAACCAAACTGATGGGGGAAAATATTATTCTGTGCGAGCATTATATTTATTATAACAGCTTTTATAAAACTCAACCACAAATATGTTATAAACATCAGGGCTTCAGAAAACAGTTAAATGCAGCAATTTCCCTCATTATTTCAAATACAAACTCTTTTTTTTTTTAATTATTTCCTGGCTAAAAATTCTAATGCTCTCTCCACTGTTTGTTTTTTCATGATGATTTTGCAATTAAGTAACCTTCCCTTGACTGGAAATAACATTTCATTTTTCCCTCTCTTCAAACATCCTAGTCTGCAGATGAGCAGGATACAGAAAAAGACACACCTACTTACTGAATCTAAACATGCCCGAGTTATCATGACATCTTCAAAGTGCTCCTTTTCCTTCCACTCTGTCCCCCACCCTTGTTGCCACATAGGGAAAAGAGCTAAGTGGTCAGTGAGTTCCAGAAGATAGGAACAGTTACAGCACAGATTTTTCTCATCTGTATTTTG
>JANHGB010004734.1:0-18776 GCA_026283785.1 Coracopsis vasa
GGGACAGCACTGATAACACCGATGTTTTCAGTTGTGCCTTTGTAATGTTTAGTCTAACCAAGGACCTTCTGAGCCTCATGCTCTGCCAGGGAGGAGGGGAAGCTGGAAGGTAGCAGAGACAGGACACCTGACTCAAACTAGCCAAGGAAGTATTCCATGCCACAGCACGTCATGCCCAGGATGTGGAACTAGGGGCAGTTACCCGGAAGATCTAGGGCACTGCCGGAGGTCGGACTGGGGTGTTGGTCGATGGGCTGGTGAGCTGTTGTATTCTCTTCCCTTGTTATTTCCTTTATCATTTATTATTATTGGTGGTAGCAGTAGTGATTTGCGTTATACCTTAGTTACTAAATTGTTCTTATCTCAACCCATGGGAGTTGCATTCTTTTTGATTCTCCTCTCCATCCCTCTGGGAGCTGGGGAGGATTAAGGGGGAGGAGTGAGAGAGCGAGCTATGGGGTTCTGATTTATGGCTGACCAGATTTAAACCACAACACCATCATTGGGAATTACTGTGGGCTGCCATGGCAGGATAAGATCACAGAATGCAGTTTAGATGTGATTGCCCTGGTTTGGGAAGCGAGGCAATTCAGCTGCATGGACACTAATGCTGCTGTTATGGGTTGTCCCAGAGCTGGAGGGTAATAAACCCTCTCCTGTGTCCCTAAATTAGTGAGAAATAGCTTGGACGTATTCACCTAACTTCAGATGGGGGATATGTTGTTTTAAAAGAGCTGAGAAAGAGTGAAGGGCATACCTAGTAAACTCTTTATCTTTGCGCTCTATAAATAATTGCAGCTTAAATGCACTTTCTGGAGTGTTTGTGTACTCTCTGGATTTGCATTCTTACCTCAATAAAATCTGTCACTTAGACCTAGCAAGCGTTTGTTCCGCTTTGCACCACCTATAAACCGCATTGACTTATTATAGTGTTTTCCATTGTAGCTGGCACAATTTTACAGACTCTAAATCAGGATGAAACTTGTCTTTGTATTTGTCTACAGCCATAATATTTCCTACCTGATTGTCACGTACAGGACAATTATTTTATCCAGGGCTTCTCCGGATTTACTTTTGTCAGGCTCACAAACACAGTTAGTGCCTGGTGGAAGGTACATCAGCTGTATGATGTATATGAATCTGTTCCCCAAACCACTCAGAAAAGCACTGGTTTCTCTCTTTGATATTGTTTTATTTTGATCAGGTAGGATGCTAAACAATAATGCTAAATCGTGTCCAATTGTGTCACTAAAGTTGAAGCAATAGAATGAATGTAATTTCATTGTTTAATTATTTCATGGTGATTAGTATATATCATCCATAATCTTTTTATTCTTTGCCATTTTGTTGTTTACTTGCTGAGTTTCAGGCACTCTGTCCCACATTCTGCTGTTTTTTCAGTTCTACCAACATATATACAGCAAATGAAAAAGTGGGCCAAATATATCTTGTGAAACTATGTAAAAGTCATATTTTTGTTTTGGGAAAATTAATTCCTGTGTTCCATTGGACATCCAGAGCTTCTCTGGGTAGCCTGTGCCAGTGCCTCACTACCTTTTCAGGGAAGAACTTCTGCCTAAGATATCGTCTCGATCTCATCTCAGTCTTCCCTCCGTCAGTTTAAAGACATTCCCCGTTGTTCTGTCCCTACAGGCCCTTGTCTGAAGCCCCCTTCAGGTTTCTTGTAGCTCTTTTAGGCACTGGAAGCTGCTCTAAGGTCTTCCTGGAGCCTTCTCTTCACGCTGAAGAAGCCCAACTCTCAGCCTGTCTCCAGAGCAGAGCTGCTCCAGCCCTTATAGCATCTCTGTGGCCTCCTCTGGACTCATTCCAACAAGTCACCCTAGAAATCATTTTCCTTGATCTCAAGTGGTTGTAAATGGGTGGTTGTGGATTTGAGTGGGTAAATCCAGATCCTCTGTATGCTCTGTAGATGAAGATCTACATGAAGCTGACATGTTGTGAATCACTATGGGTGAATCACTTGGTGAACACATACTTTTCATAATTTTTTTTTTGGAGTTTGTTTGCAAACAGGTTATAGAGAGCGTGCTCTGCAGCTGTTTTCTGTTGCTGCAATTGTCACAACCAGCCATAAAGAAACCTGTTAACACTGTCTGCCATTGAGCAGCAATACATGATGTTTCCAATGGCTTTCTAGATCACCTGCTTATGACGTAGAAGTAATTCTTTTTACCTTTACAGTTACAGATTTGTAACAAAATCTTTTACCTTCTTATCATTTATGCAAGTAAGTTTTCCTAAATTCATATTGAAAAGAGGAAGGGAATGTATTCTGTGGGCAAACTAGACTTCATCTTATGGCTGTTGCCCTGGTGAAATATTGTCAGTAATCACAGGCTTTATGCTGTCCTTGGATCTTCTACAATCTCAGCTGCCACTGCTGTATGATGTGCATTGATTTCTATTTGCTATTCAGACAGTGAGAAAGCTGTTTAATCATTTGGTTTCTGACTTGTTAATAAAAAAACTGTCGTCTTTAATAAGTTTATTTTCAATAAAACTACAGTCTGTGCACAGTTTGACACACTTTCTTATGTTTTTTAAAGTAACAAATGGTGCTGAGGATGAGGCAATATCACTGTAATTTTTTCTTATCAAGTGAATGCCTTTGTGATTCGCAGTGCTGTTCAACACACAGAGAATGAAAGCTATTTAATCATTCTCCAGATGAATTACAAATAAAGTTTTACAGTTGTCCCACATCAAGGGAAATGAAAAAAGAAAAAGGGGAGAGACCTTTGCTCATTATAAGAAAACTTTCTCTAATAGTGCAGAACAATGTGTCTATTCTAGAGTGTGAACAGCTTTCATTATCACTAACAGTTTACCACCTTGTCATATCTCATTAATATTCTGCTTCATTAAAGTCTCATGATAGAAAAGTTATTAATATGCAGAGGTAAATTTATATCAGATTGCAGTAAAAAAACCCAAATTAATTTAATTACTGATGTTAGATTGTGGGAAATCACTAATATGATTAGAGTGCCTGGCAGATTATAGTAAGATATTTGATCAAGTCCACCTGGGTTTGGAGGAGTCAATTGATCCAAGTCTCAGATACTGTAGTGAACAGCGAATGAATGGAGGAAGCAGCAGGGTTAGGATCCAATCAGAAGAGCACAAATCACTTTGGTTTAATGGATCTGCAGCTGGTTTGCACTTTGGACTGGACTGTTCTCTGCAGTGAAGGTGTTCCTCCAATTTAGCGCTTGGTTCTGTGACAGTGATTATGATCTGTAAGTATATGTAAAACTTTGTCAATAAGATAATGAATTACATTTTGAAGTACTCCAAGTTAACTGTACTTCAGCAACATCTATTGTTCTGCATTTCATTGACTATAGAAGAAAATATAATCTGTAGAGCCAGATTTTAATCCCTTTTGCACTTCTAGCAGTATAAACAGTGAAACTGTGGGACAGCAGCTAATCCAGTTAAAAGAAGTTTCAGACAAAAGGTATTTATAACACTTGTTCAGTGTGGAGACATAAGAATTTCATTCTAGATGTTCAGCTTGCATCATCTCAATGGACCAGAATTCTTCAGGCACATGTGAGGTGTGAGCTAAATGCCCATCTTTTTCGCAGCTTCTGCATTGTGTGATGTGCAACAGCTTGGCTGAAAATGCAGAATTGTCTAGATTTTGTGAAATCTCACAGGAGACTGAATTTCTGCGGCTGTTGTCATGTAGGTGGCAAAATGGTAGCTTAGAAATATCAACATTTATTTACAGCTTAAGAAGAATGCTTTCTGGCACTCCGTGAGCATACTTTGTGTTTTTCAGCTGGAAATTTATAGCACAGGATACTTGGGATGGTGGAAAGTTTGTCAGATATGTGTAATGAAGTTGTGATAGAAATCAGTTAAAGGGGAACTAGGAACACAGTATCCATTGATAACAGATCAGAGAGAGGCATATTAACAGGAGGAAAGACAAAATTGAATATCAGAATAATATATCAATGGAATAAATTATATATTGTTCTCTATAAAAGGCTGGATAACTGGATGGGACCATTTTCTTTACATTATCAGGGCAGATTAACTTTTCTCAAATAATTGAAATAATATCAACATAGCTCAGTTCAAAATAAGATAATATTTATAATATTTTATAATATTTCTATATTGGCCCTTTATGCCCATACCCACCAATTCAGCAAGAAGTTCCCAGGCCTGGCTTTATAACATAAGCCACAACATTTAGTAATATTTTTCTTCTCAAGAAAGTTTAGGAAAATAATGTGTTTCCTTTGTTACTGTGTCTTTATGAACTTTAGCTCCTCGACTGCTTCTTAATGATAAAATAGAGCCAAACTGTGGTCGTGGACCACTTCAAACCGTTACTAAGTTGTAAGCACAGTTCTTGGCATTGTTTCATCTTGTGACAATGAGGAATCTCCCAGACAATTCCCAGACTCATGACGATGAGATGACCATGATTTAGGGACTATCTATAACAGGTATTTTAGCTGCAACCTTTCTGTTTTGAAAGGTAGGAGAAATGAACTATACATACATGAGACATGCTGCGCCAAACAGAGAGGTTCTTGTCCATTTTAGTTACTATTGTTGATGAGGCAACACCAGCTATAGGGCACTAGCCAGGAGTAGAACAGCACAGCTGCTTGTAAACATCCAAGGGCCTTGATTGAAAACCCATAGTTGTCTTTGAAGGAAAAAATACCCAAACAAACGCAAAACAATGGTTTCTTTGAAAGCAAAAGATTTCAAAATGTAGCCTTTTTCTTTATAATGGTCTGTGGGATTTTTTTCCATCCCCTTGGCTGAAGTTTCCAGTACTGCATGATGCAAACTTATAGTTATGGACTTATATTTTTATGGATAGCTGCCAATGATGGCATGATTTCCATATAGCTTACAGAAAGAATAGTATTATTAAAAAAAAAATAAATCATCATCCGCAGCAGTGTTTTGGACATGTATTTAAGAGATGCTGATAAAGCCCTCTCCTCTGCAGAGGGTGAATGCACTGTTTCTCTTAAGCCCCATTTGTGCTTCCTTTCTACAGAGAAGAGTGCATTTCAGACACCTGATCCAAGAACCCTCTTTTATTTCAGAATTGTAAAATCTAACAGAGATATTGCCTGTTACAGTCCTTTATTCAAACATTTACTTCACCCAACTGGTCTGGTTGGCAATTGTAGGAGATAAGTCAAGATCACCAGATTTGTTCTTCCCTGGCCTCTCCTTTTGCTAATATGTAATTGTTGTTAAATTGCAAATGATGAAAAGTCTCTACTCATGTTTTCCTCTTACTGGTGCTAATTTCACTGTGACTTAATCTCGGATAACTGACTTAAGGGGTGTGAACTTGGCTTAGCAAACAAACTAAAAACAAACCCACGTTTTCTTGCCAAACTTAAGGCATGAGTGAAAGGGTCAGAGAATCTCTGAGTTTTGAAATGATTCTGCCTTCTCCTCAAATGCTAAAGTTTGCATCTTAGCTCTCTCAGCTTGGTGGCTGCTGAAGGAAATGCCCCTTCATAGCTGGAAAACAGTGTCCTATGAGCAAGCAAGGACCCAAACTTGAAAGTGAAAATAATCATTTGCATGCTAGACCTGGAGACCTCAGAGCTTATTTCCTCCCAAAACAGAAATAGTTCTAAGAAATCAGACTATTTAGTAAGCCTCTGCTGAGAAAGTGTGTTCCTAAATGATTCCTAAATCATGTGTTTGCAAGTATGATACTGAGGAAATACGACATGACTGTGGAGGGTAATTATTCTGCTAAAAACTTATAGTTTATACCACTCAAAGATATGTTATAACTGTGGATCATATCCTCACTTAGAAATAAACTTTATGCGCTGCAGAGGAGGGGACAAGGAAGAAAAAAGGCCTTATCCATATACTGATAAAATTCTTCATCCTTTGGACTTTTTCAGCCTGTGGGAGTTCAGTCAGGAATCTCTTGAGTACAGCCTTTTGAAAT
Source organism: Coracopsis vasa (assembly GCA_026283785.1). NCBI lineage: Eukaryota > Metazoa > Chordata > Aves > Psittaciformes > Psittacidae > Coracopsis > Coracopsis vasa. The sequence continues at coordinate 5,981 of JANHGB010004734.1, forward strand.
GCATGGCTGATTGTAAAGCCATGCGAAGGTTTTTTACCCTTTCAGTGTAACCTGAGGATTAATTCCTTTCATATTTCCTGCAGAAGCACATAGTCTAGAAATAATATTGAGACAGATACCTGCAGCACTGCAAACAGCCTGGCTCTGTCATCTTGAGGACCTCTTCTCAGGTATTAGAAAGTTACTGTTCAGTTCTCCAGAAGCCCCCTCTTGGCCAGGCTGAACAAGCCCTGTTCCTCAGTTTCTTACAGGCCCACTGCTTCAGCCTTCTGAGTGTCCTCATGGCCCTCTGATGGATTTTCTACCGTTTGACTATGTCTTTCCAGAGTTGGGAAGCCAAAAACTGGAGAGGGTATTATAGATTAGTCTAAAATTTTCCAAGTGAAGGGGGATAATCTTCCCTTGGTCTACTGCTTCTGCTTGTGTTGATACATCCCAGGATGTTGTTGGCTTTCTTTGTTGTGAGATCAATCAAGCTGCTTTTTACATGGAGCCCCAGATCCTTTTTGTCAGAGGTGCTCCCCAGCCAGTCAGTACCCAGCCTATTTTGATGTTTCAAGGTGTTATTTCTTCTCAGGTGGACTTTGCATTTATCCTTGCTGGATTTCAGGATGTTCCTGTTGGCCTGTTCCTCCAGCCTGTCTAGGTCTTTCTGAATGGCAGGCCTGCTGCTGAGAGTATCGGCTGGTCCCTCATTTATAGTCCTCTGCAAATTTGCTGAGCACCATCATCTCTTCCTCATCATTGGAGGAGGTGAGTAAACATTGATGAGGATATGAAACAGTTCCCTGAGTTACCACTGTGGCATAAAGGCCTCTGCCAGGTGGTCTGCTCCATCCAGGAGGAGAATGACCAATAACTGCTACTCACTGAACCCCTCCAGCCAGCCAGGTTTTCTTTACTCATCTAATTATCAGCTATGCAGCCCCTAATGTCCTAACTGGGCCACAAGAGTGTAGTGGGAGAAAGTATCAAAGCCCTTACTGGAGTCAAGGTAAACGGCAACCATAGCTCTCCACTTGTCCTCAGATCCTGATGTTCTATCATAGAGGTTGATTAGGTGTTATTTTCTCTTGGTAAACCCATGCTCACTGCTCTGATCACCTTCTTTCCCTTGACGTGCCCAGAAATGTGCTCCGAAGGACTTGTTCCAGAATATGCTGCCTGTGTTCAACACCATCAATTCAGAAATTCTTTATTACAACTAAAACTGAGGCATATGCTTCAAAGATCTGGGTGTTGTGTGGCTTATAGCGTTTTATAGCAAAATATATCTATCACCCCTCCTCTTTTTTGATACTTCAATAATGCAAGTGCTTCGTGTATGGTATTTTCTGGTCTGGTAGTCAGCAATGATGAAATCTGGGTAACTGAAACGGATGTAATATATGCCACTTGTTACTATGAACGTTTTATAATTTGGTGCCTGGGAATTTCATCTATGGGCTCTCGTATCAAACAAACAGATGTCTTTCTGCTGGAGACAGGGTCAGAGTTCGCACTGAATTCCTAACAGTGTATATGAGTGTCCTACTCAATGCTAGCTGGTTTCTGAATGGTATTTACCTAAGCTCTCATTTTTATTGATATTTTCCAGACAGCAACATAACTGGAAGTTCTACTCCTGAGACTCCAAGACATTATGGGTGATTGTCAGGCTGATGCAGAAATTCTCTGTGCCTCACTGATTCCCAGTTTTTGAGGTACAATATACATTTTGTGGTCTTTGAGCATGTAATTTCAGTCTCCAGGTTTTAAAATTAACTTCCAGCATTGCAAGAGAAAGCAAGAGGTAATCTTCTTACTGTCTTCCCTAATAAATAGGAAAAAACAGTTTATGCCACTGAGGTTGTGCCCAGGTATCCCTAAAAGCCCAAATACTAAAATTTAATAATCCTTCTCAGGATAAGTCAACCAGAGAGTAAATCCAGATGGTAATTTAGTGCAGTTTCAGGAATGCTGTAAGTTGCAGTGGCTGAAATAGTCCCTTGATGCAAGTCTTGTGACAATTCTGTTCTCCTTTTCATGGCATGTTCCTTCACTGCAATTTCCTTTTCCAAATATGATCATTTTCTCCTGCATAGGAGATAGTGAGCTCTAGCATATGGGTTTCCCACTGTTTTTCATTGTCCAAAGAGCAACTACAAGTCATCCAGGGCTCCATAAAGAATCCAGCCTTTAGTGGTAGAGATTCAGTCTTCAGTATTTGCTTCTTCAGTGGTATTGATGGAAGATGAGGGGTTTAAAATATACTTCTGAAGCAAAGCTGACAGGCTGAAGGCTTTTTTTCAAGATGACATATAAAGATATTTGTGCCATGTATCCATTCCTATGCTGTCAGAAATGAAGGGAGGAAAGATGCTGAATGCTTGTACTTCAGCAGTTTTCTTTATAGGACATATAAACTGAATAGAGCTGTGCCTGACATATGTGCTTTTTAATGTAGGCTAAAAATAAAAGCTGTGTATCTCAGATTTATATATACCTGTTTTCTGTAGAACATGATCTACTGGTATTTCCTGCCAGAATACTCAGAATACACCAGTTTTGCCTCTTCCAATGGCCTAAATTCATGTTTGCCATATGCCCCTTAGAAATATGAAATGGTGCTACTCCGGGGATGAATTTGGCTGCTCAGTACTGAAACAAGCCAGTAGTTCATCTGGATGGATATGCTTCCTGGAGCACTGGCCAATCTCAAATATCTGAAAGGCAAATGAAACTTTTCTCCATAAAGCTGTTTTATGGTATCATAGGTTCATGGGGAAAAATAATCTATTTTCCCATGGCCATTAGTGTTACTGATGACTTTTTCAAATGCAAGGCGGAAGCATAAGTTTTCAAATGAAATACAAGGTGAGAGTCATTATTCTGAGTCGCTTAAACTTTCTCTGAGTGAAAAACTGGCAGGAGCTGGAGGCAGCAGTCATGGAGGCAGGAAGAGGTGAGATTTTGATCCTCGGACTCTAGCTCTGACTCCAGTCTCAAGACTAACCTCAGCTGTATCTTGTGACCAATTCCAAAATGAAATACAAGCTAGTGTCCATGTCATTCTTCTTCCTCCCTGTGTAAACACATAGAAGTTAATCACAGTGTCACTTTTAAGAGCTATTCAGTTTTCCAAATATTACCTCTTACCCTTGAAAGTTTGTATTTTGAACAACCCCGACATGAAGTGGACTCTTGAGCATTTAGGATCCTGTAACTTAAACCCAGGAGATTGCTCCCTACAGTAAACACGAGCATTAGGAATTTGTTACTCTGACATCACTCTCTTTGTAGCTTTGTGGATTAAGCAGATTCCAGTCATGTAAAGTACTTGTGACATTTTACTTATTCAAATTCTAATTGCTATCCTGACCTTAATTTTCACCTTAAATATCAAAAGGGTATCATTCCTTAGATGAAAATAGACTGAGAATGGAAAGTAAAATATTGGAGCTTTTTGATTCCAGTAGTCTGTCTAAGTCTGCTGAGTTTTCAGGATCCATCTATTATTTAATTTGACTTTTAGCTTCCACTGTCCATAACACTATCCATGATTTTAACATCAGACATGGAACCAATACTTAGACTGAAATAGATTGGTTAATATCCAGAGAAAAAACTAGAAGAAAACAAAATTAAAATGTATTAACACCAAACCTCTTCCTAATATATTAACTGTGTCCAGGATAAAAGCTTTATCTTTTCCAAACTTTTCCTTCACCCCTAGCCTATATAAAATTTCAACAGATGAAAATCAACAGTGAAATGGAAAATGAGGCACTAAAAGTTACACCTCATTTCTTTCTAGAGTTTCAGCCTGTTGCATCTAATCATCATTTACACTACAGAAGTCCTAAACTCTAACATCTACCTTGACTAACTTTAAATATAGGCAGAAGATCCAGACATGCAGGAGAATAAAAAAGAAGTTATTAGGAATTGTTAATAAGAAAGCTCTCTCTAATTTCGCAGGTTTTGACAAATCAAGCTGTTAAGATGATTGTGTCATGGTTTAAATCCAGCGGGTAATCCAGAGCCACACAGTCACTCACTCAGTCCCGCACCTTCTTTCTCCCCCCGCCCCAAGGAATGAGGAGGAGAATGGAAAGAATGTAACTCCCACTGCTTGAGATAAGAACAGTCCAGTAACTAAGGTATAACACAAAACTACTACTGATATCACCAGTAGTAATAATAATAAGGGAAACAACAAGGGGAGAGAATACAATTGCTCACCACCCGTCGATCGATACCCAGCCTGACTAGAGCAGTGATTTAGCCCTTCCGGGTAACTCCCTCTATTTTATATCCTGGGCATGACATGCTGTGGTATGGAATATCCCTTTGGCTAGTTTGGGTCAGGTGTCCTGTCTCAGCTTCCTCCCGGCTTCCCCTCCTCCTTGGCAAAGCATGAGACTCAGAAAGTCCTTGGTCAGAGTAAACATTACTGAGAAACAACTAAAAACATCGGTGTTTTTAGTGTTATTCCCAGGCTGAAAGTCAAAAACACAGCACTGCACCAGCTGCTAAGACTGAGAAAAATGACTGCTACTGCTGAACCCAGGACAGATTGGCTGTTGTCTTTCATATCCAAGAGTTTACCCTCATTAAACCAAAATTCCCACCTTAAAGTGTCCAGAGAAGTACAGTGGGAAAGAAACACATCATCCATTTTCCTTTTTTTGTGGCACATGGAGAATCTGAACATTATCTCAGCTGCCGAAGATACAGTTTTCTAAACTCTGGCTCACTGTAACCCCAAACAATACCTGCTGCTGGTATGTCTCTGTGCAAAAGAAGACACAGCTCAAATAAGTTGCCAGTACACATGAGTTTGTATAAAACAAAACTATTGCTTTATTAGTGGGGTTTTTTAATGTCTTGCAGCAGACTGGCTATATGGTCATTACTGGATTGATTCTAAGCAAGGGCCATCCTAGGACAAAATAATAGTTGTGTTTCTGGATCATGTATGCCTGGGGATGGAGGAACAGAGCATCTTTGTTTTAGTGGATGGTGTGACAGTTAGTGGACGGTGTGACCAGTTGCCATTCTTCAGTGTCTTCCCTGAGGATACATTCACCCTGACCCAAGCCTGCACTCGAGCCGGTGCCCCAGATGCCCTCCTTATGTTGAGATTTTTTGTTGAGAATTATGATCCAGTCAAAGGCTTATCAGCCTGCTGTATGTAGAAGTAAGCTTCAGGGGAGTCTTCTTGTGCTTGAAGTATGCTTAGTTTTGGTTAGTGTAAGTCGAGACCGGTAAATCGGTCTGTTTGAATAGTTTGCTTTTGAAGTGTCAAGCAGGAACAGAGTCTTGAAGTGTACTGTTATCATACCATAATGTAGTTGAGGAATATTGAGCAACAGTGTTTGGTGCTAAAAATGTGGAGGAATGGAGAGAAGTGGATTTCTTCCAGCTCTGTGATTCCCCAATATATTTTTGGTGGCAACTGGCTTGCAGAAAGGACCAGAAACAAATGTGATACTCTGCGAAAGAAGCCACGAAGAGCAGGTTTGTTAGCAGATCTGTTGGTCTCTGTTTGTATTTCAGTTGGTGTAACATCTTCTCTTGTGTTTTATTTAACAGTAATTGATTAGGTGACCTCTAAACATTAGAAATGGGAGTTGTTCTAACTAGTCTAGCTGAGGCTGTAGCAGATTTCTATGGTCTTTGGTATAAAGAGAAGTCAATAATGTGTTTTTTAATAGAGGCTGGAAAGGATATGTGTTCCTAAAACATTCGGGGCTAGGAAGATACCACAATTATGATCTGATGAAGAACAGGGATCCTGTCCTTTATGTCTATCAATGCTGACTTATGTGTATTTTTTATTTGCATTGCAAGTATTATCTATATGTCCTAGCTCTTAAAACCCACCCAGGCTATATACTGCAGAACATAGTAAAAGGCAGTCCTTGCCTCAAAGCCTAAACACTAAATAATTCAATTTGACAGAGATGAGATGCATTCTTCTGGAGAATGTGATGTATTTTTTTCATCTTATGTCCCTATCTCAAGTGAACAAACTATTTGTTTTACAACACTGGAGCTTATGAAGTTCCTTTTGGTAGTTAATGATTCATGTAAATGCTAACATGCAGTAAAAGAAAAGAAATCCTTTGGTTCTAACTGTGATTTATCTATTTCATTCTTTCTGTTGTGTACATCCTATTATGAGACCCCCGATGATGCACAGAACAAATTTGGACTGTGCAAGAGCCCTCCATCAGGGCAAACTACAAGCATCCTCCTCTTTGCAAGGCCCCTACCCAAGTTCTGCTTAGAATAAACAGTTGAAAGATTGGTATGACAATAGCTTTGTGGCTGGCTTGTTTCCAGTGTGAAGAGTGATGACAGACACAACCGTTCTGGAAGAGCAGTGAAATTTGATGTTGTCCCGTTTGATGCATAAAATGTATGCAAAACCGTTTGAAAAGTGTGAGTTGATCAGTCAGAGGAAATTCACAGTGATTGTAGTGAAATGAAAGAGGAAACAAGGCAAGAGCATTGGAAAGAATACACTTAATTGTACGTGATTACTTGATACGTATTTCAATTGGGAGAAGAAAGGGTCAGGAGCACAGTAACTAGTGTTGGTGTGGCAGTTGATTTTCTGAAATGTCTGAACTTTTTGTGTTGGTTTTAAAATCTAAAAAACTCCCAACAAACCAAACCCAAGAGAAACCCAAAAACTATTGTGAGTGCTTTCTAGCTATATCTGAAAATGGCCATAAGAACTTCTTTACTGTGATCAGTCAAAATGCTCCACCATGCTTCATCACATGCATTTGTGTGTGTAGACAAAATGAACTTTCTTTCCTGGTAATGCACTGTAAGCATATTAGTGGAATACAAGTTTAAGCAAATCTTAACCATCAGTGTGTAGGTATAATACTGTCTGTTGTTCTACGTTGTTGCAGGCATTTACATGTGCAGTCACTCTAAGACTGACCAGTTCGGTTGAACAAGGTTTGCTGTATCAGGATAGCTGTGTTTGAACAAATCACAATCTAGTTTGAAATAAAAATGTAGGGACTGCAGAGGGAAAAGCAGAAGCAAAGCAGAGGCAAGGCAGTGTTTCTAGCAGTAATTCAAATGCTTTTGTCTCTAAACAAGTCATCAGACTATGCTAAGTAACTACTAAATTAAAGATTGCATCCTGTCTATGATTTCAATCTATATTTCCCATAGGTAATAAAATTTAGGAGTGGAATAATTTATCCTAATTTTTTTAGCACTTGCTGTGTTGGAGGATTTCCTATGAACACTTTCCATTTTGGAGTTAGGGGTAATGCAGAGCATACTTCTATCAGTGATAAGCAAATATGTAGATTGTGTCTTATGGTTCTTTTCCAACCTAAATAGTTCATTGGTTTGGAGGGGCATGGGAACACAAATGCTGAGTTATGGGGGGATTTTTTTTCTTTCTTTGTGACACCATCTAATAAGCTTTTTATACATTTCTAAGATGGTAAGGAAAATGTACACTACTACTGCACAGAGATGGTGGAATCTAAATGTAGATGGGTGGGTGGGTGACTGCCTAAGTATGGATCACAGCTTGTGTGCAACCAGGAGGCTTTGCCAGCAACCATCGTTAGCAATTGAACATCTTGTGACTTCTAATTGTGTTTAACCCAGAAGAAGATCTCTCCTGGGACTCATATTAAAGTTATATTTTGAAGGATAACATTTTGGTCTGTGGACATCCTAAGCCTGGCTCTGGCCAGCAGAGTAGGAGAGCCGCAGTTGTGTAGGTTTGGAAACACGGGTGAGCTGTCTGGCTGTCTGTTGTGAGCCCTGTAAGGATCCGACACCTCTCTCTGAGCAGAGGGCAGTTCAAAACTGCCTGGGCTGCAACTGAAATACATTCCAAATCCTGGATGCCTTTTAAAATAGGCAACTGAATGCCAAGACATGAAACTCAAGCCTAATTTTCAAGCTATGTGCAGATGCGGGATTTTGATTCTTCACCTGGTTTATGAAGGTTGAAAAACTGGATGATCAGGTCTCATTTTGCTCTCATTTTGTGGAAGGTTTGCCCCTTCCACACACACCACAGGTGTGCGTTCCCAGAAATGCCCACTGTAAGGAGCTGTTTTCTAGCAGCTGACCAAACGTGGCTCACAGCAAAAGCTGAACTCAACTTATTGTGGAACTTAATAGGCTGTATCTGTATGTTCCCTTTTCTGCAGTGAAAGACTATATTGAGCTTTTTAAAGAGGTAAGGAGAATTTCTACTGGCTGTTTAGCAGAGCCCTGGGGAAACACCAGTTGATGTCACCTGAAGGTGTTTGAGATGCCTGTAGCTGCAGGGAGATGCCTGTTACCTGCCTCCTCTCCTGCTGGGTCTCTGCAGCATACAATTGACTGCATAAATATACACTTGCTGGAGAATTTGGCCCATTATTTTAGATAAAGATTCATCTATTGCTTCTCATGTATCTGGAGAAGAATGTTGTGTAAACTTCTAAGAGTCTGTATGTTTGAGAGAGTGCATGAGACTCCAGTGTTTTTTTCATTTCCTTGGCTGACCTGAGAAATATTCCAATAAAAGAAGGGAAGATTTTACAGAATTTTCTCTTTCAATGATACCTATGCAATGTTTTTCCTTAGCATGATGTTTAGCTCATGGATCCTTTAGAGTGCCAGTGTGACCTCCTTTCTACTCTAGGTGTCTAGTTTGGCTGTAGGTAACTAGCTGAGTGAGATCTGCACTGCAGGGGTCTGTTCTTTCTGTCAAATGGTGAGACAGGCTTCATGTGGGGCTTTGGAGGGTGGAGTTTTACAATGTGAAAATTCAGTGACAAACCCATCCATCAGCCTTCAGCAATGAAAAAGGATTTGGAATGGGCATCTGGCCAAGGTGATTTTATTTTTTCACCCTCTAGTCCTGTAGTTTTCATTAAAATTGCTTTTGCTTTTTTGGTTTGCATGGCTGTGGACAAAGGACTGACTTGAGGAACTGAGCACCACTTCTCAGATTTCTCAGCAAAATTGCCTTTGTCCTGAGATAACAGGCTTAAGTTCCAAGGTTTTCATAAAATAAATGAGTAAGAGTGAAATGTCAGTGATGCTCAATTCCTGCAGTGTTGCAAGGCTGATTAAGAGCAGATCAACTTCCTACCATGGCACTCAAAACTGTTAATGTAAAAAACACTGTGAACTTGACAAAATGTCTTATTTTAGTGTGAAGGCTCAGTTTTTTCTTAACCTTGCAGAAACACATGGAAGGAAAGTTGTTTTCCTTTTAACCAGGACTGGTATTGGTAATCCAGCAAGTGGGACATCAGTCCTGCTGGCAAAATAAGCAGTTCAGCGATTGATGTATAATTTATCTATGTAATGATATACAGGAAGAGTTGAATGACTTTTTTCAGTTTTTCAGATCATACTCTCTCCTTATAGATCACAACTGTTTAAAAAGCTATTGTTTATGCTTATCCTCTAAGATGTAACAATGGCAAGATTATCAAGATTAAATAGATCAATGATTCTCATATCATAACAGCTTCTGCTAATGCCTCACCTTTGCTCTGGTGGCTGCTAATAAGAACAGGACAAAGGTGGAAATCTGGTACTTCCCTTCTAAGAATTGTTGGTAATAAGAACATGACTCTACAAAATTATGCTCACACAATTCATACAGTAGTGAAGCTGTGCTTGTAATAGTAATACTTCATGGTGTCATTTTTCTCCAGGACTCTTTGGTGCATTTATAGCTTTAGTTTCATTATGGTTAGAACCAAATGATGGAGATGTGCTGAAATCCAGGTTTCCCTGGGTAACTCCTGGGAAGTGATGCACTGGTCTGCTGTAAGGAAATGACTGCACAGCAATAATCAGTGAGCTAAATATTGTACTTCTTACTCTGCAATGTGTATTATCATTGTGGTAGCTGTCAAAGGAGTATGCTTACCTTCTCTGTAGTGGTAAAGGTTAAAAAGAATCCATTATCTTATGTCTCCACCTTTAAGCCCAAGGCAGACATTCATGCATTCTGGAGTTGGTATAAAAGTTTGATTCTCCTGTGACTGTCAGGTGTTGGGCTGCTACGTCTGTGAATGTCTGAACTCCTGAGATGGCTGCTGTTGTAATTGATGTCCAAATTGAAAATAATAGTGGGAAAAAGATAAGGAGAGTGCGAACTAATAATATTCTTCTGAGGAAAGAACTGAATTCCGTAAATGAACTTGGGCCTGTACCTCAGCATCTCTCAGAAACCTATCAATGTGTCCATTCTCAAGCATAGCTGTGCTGGGCAAGAAATTAGGAGTAAATTCTAAATGGCAGATATTGAGGAGCTAGTCCAGGAGTTCTAGTGTATGAATTACTTTTTTTAGCATAGAATTACTTTTACTTCTCTATCAGAATGAGTTTCCTACAAGACTATTAAAGTTTTCCCAGGCATATTAATGTGAGGAAAGATTGGCTATAGCCAGTCTAGCTCTGTTTAGGTGGGAAAATTTTGCTTTTTGCTACACCAGTGCTAGAACAAACAGGTTTGTTGGTGGAATTTACTTCTGTGGATGTGTTTTTTCTTCAGGTCTTAATCTGGTGTATTTGTTTGTGATAAGAGCTGGACGTGTAACTGGTAATATTTTGTTTTTCAAATACAAACAACTTAAGTATGTTCCTAGAAAAATGGAGAAGTAATAAAAAAAAAAATAAAGAAGAAAAAAAGGCAAAGAGAATTTAGGTCCTAAAAAAAGATATTATCTTCTGTGCTGCATCTCTGTAGCCTTTTTTATTTCATTGCAGTTGAACACCTTGCAACTGATGGGGAAAATATCCTCTAGTTCAGAGTGTAAATGAGTAGAATCTGACTTATTCTGGGCTCCACACAAAAGTGAGTATAAATCAAGGAATTAACAAGACCAAGAGGAAAGACTGCTTTCCAGATCCCAGAGTGCCAGCACTGGAAAGTTTATTGTCATGGAATTTCCAGCCAGAATGTACAGGCTCAAGAGGTTTAAGTATTTTTGGGTACATTTCAGATCAGCAGAGTCTGCTTGGCATGCTGTCTGCTCCTATGCAGCTTTTAGTTTTATGCAAGATGGCCTATATCAGGAAACCTTAGCAGCTGAATTTTAGCAGTAGCACTTCCAAGAGAAAGACCCACCACTGTAATTCCCTATATACTGGCCAGCATCTATGCTGAAAATGATTTAGAAGGATGTACAAATTATAGGCCTATTTTCCATAGGCTGTAGGTGTCAGCTCAGCTGCTGGCCACTTAAGTATAGTGTAACAAACAGTTTGTGTGTGGTAGTGAAATAGAGACTTGTTTGCTTATCTTTCTGGCTCCTCTTTTTCTTTTTTCTCTTCTTACTGCTCTGAGATCAACAGTTGAACTATGAGGGCATGCAGCTCACAGAGCCCTGGGGACAGAATACTATTCGTGAAAACAGTAATTACACTTTATTGTGAGACCTGGAGTGATTTCTTTGTCCTAGTTATCTTAGGAAGGTGCTCACTAGGGGAATCACATGTTTTCATTTCCAGATTTCTGAGGATCACATTTGCTGACAGGGCCAAAAACCCGACAGGTTCACTGAATGTAAGCAGAATTTCTGAACAGTCAGAGTAACTGCTATAATTGCATTTGGTTTTGTCTGTCATTAGCATAATTCATCTGCCTGCATGCATGTTTCCCACTATTTTGGGTGATCAGACCCTCTTTAAGATCTCAGTTCTTATCCTTGCTGGGATTGATCCGGCATTGAGTACTTAGCACTGTGCTGCTGTGAGAATGACTGTCGCAAGAAGTACTGTGAAACTTGTGATCTCTTCCTACTCTCTTCCCTTTTCCCTGATCCGTAAAAAGTGTTCAGCCGTGACAGCTATGTCCTAAGTGGTATTGTAACTGTTAGTTGTGGGTGGTAGTGCTGAAGCTGTTGACTGTGCCATTATTAGATGACCCCTGGCATTCCTCAACTGTTAGATACCATGAATTTCCCGCATGTCCTGTCGCTTTCAGGAGTGACTGCAAAGACTCCCACAAAATGCAGTACTTAAAGACAGAGATGAAAATTTAGGCAGTGGTGACTGGCTTCCAGCTGAGATCATTTTGCAAGGCTACTGCCAGGGAAGAGGCAAGAGCTCAACCCCCTGACAGGATTGAAAGCAGCCTTGTTGTGAGCAGCTGCTGAAGCTGGAGAGAAGATCCAAGTGCTTGTTAAGCTCCTGAAAGGCGGCTCTGAGAGCTGCTCCTGTAGTGTATGTTTGAGAACACACAAAGCACATGGTCTTTCAGAAACTGATAGTTCAGGGTTCATTGGTTCTTTCTAAGTGACTTCTAGAGCCAAGAATGCTAAATAGGGGATGATGTGAGGGGTATAAATAGCAAGAGAGGATTAATTGCATATTGTGAATGAGGAAGGACTATTATATTAGAAAATGGTTTCTCTTGGCTATTGGGATGCAGTGATGTTAACTTGTCTACCTTGGGTTAACTTTGGGGTGATGATGCTGCTTAAAGCTATTATCTCAAGTCTGAAACTAGTACTGTGTTTACCTGTGGCTAATAAGTCCCTCTGAGTCTCTTTCATCAGGTTGGTTTTAACATATATCACAGAATCACAGAATAGTTAGGGTTGGAAAGGACCTTAAGATCATATAGTTCCAAACCCCCTGCCATGGGCAGGGGCACATAACAGTAAACCATGTCATCCAAGGCTCTGTCCAACCTGGCCTTGAACACCACCAGGGATGGAGCATTCACAACGTCCCTGGGCAACCCATTCCAGTGCCTCACCACCCTTACAGTAAAGAACTTCTTCCTTATATCCAATCTAAACTTCCC
>JANHGB010004738.1:0-11508 GCA_026283785.1 Coracopsis vasa
TGGTCGCTTGAAATTGACCCAGGAGGTGACAGTCTTGTTCGGAAACATCACGTATAACCAAGCAGCCCTTTTTCACTCGGACTTGCCTATCCCACATTGCCCTTTTGGTCCTGTTCACGCTTGCAGTGTGCATGGTTAAAACCCTTCCAAAATCTTCGTTCGCGAAGTCAAGACATCAATTCAATTCTAACACCAAAATGTCCTGAAAATATTAAGGAAAAGTTCACCAGTGACCAGAGGAGGTGGAGATGCTCTCCTAGTGATTAAACAGCTTAGGAGACTGGCAGAGCTAAGCTGGCATTCACATAGAATCAGGCATTAATAAGCTCAGTTCAGCAGAGCATACTATTGACTCTGCAGAAGAAGTATTAGCCATGAAATTTCATCAGAATTAAGTGTGTCTTTTTTGGATGAGGATATCCATTAAGTCAATCAGCAGACATGTTTTCAATTTCTGAATAAAGACATGATAGAGCAGGAGAAATAAATATCAGCAAATGAGTGAGGTAATCATGTAATAAAGATGGATTAAAAATGAGGTTACATTCTGAAAAAGGAATATGATCACAAAACTCTTAGAAGAATACAGGCAGTGTTACCTTAGCATATAGAATGCTTTCTGCACCAATGCAACCACCAGATTTCAGAAACATCAAACTTATCTGGAGGCAGCTTATCCCACCTCTGCATTTTTTTGTCTGCTTCCAAAGGAGCTGGCGCTGTCAGAGGCAAAACGAAGAAAAGACAGGATTATACTACCTTTGCTTCTATGTCATTAGCATCTCTGTGATACTCAGCAAAACCGGTAAGGTATCAAAACAGAGATTATAAACAGCCATGAGATCTTCTTGGTCCAAGTGTGAGTTAACCATCTACTATCTGTCATGACTTGTCCCTCGCCCATATCTGGATTCAATAGTATGGTCACTGATTTATATCTGGGGCTGGTGTAATGCCCATTGAACTGACTTTCATGCCTTTCACTTGACACACAGTCAAACCGTAACAGCATGAAAAATACCCTCACAGGCAGAATATGAAGTAAATTTTGTACGGATTTTGCTTTGTCATCTTCGTCCCGAAACATACAAGCTGTGCAAATTAGACAAAAGGTCCAGTAACTTTCCTTTTTGTACAGGCGCAGTGATAGGATCAGACAGCACTGGGGACATGGAGAAAGCTTCTCTAGGTTCCCAGCCAGTCACTTCACATCTGCCCACCTAAAGGAGTTATCAAGTTTGCTCTGTGCAGCACGATCCATTGTAAAGATGGTATCCATAAAGAGAAGAAAAGGGCTACATGCTTATTTATTTGAACAGACATGTTAGCAAATGACTGCTTGCTTTAACAATATGTATCTATAAAATTAAGTACAAAAATATATGGATTATTCCAAGTTGGAGGAAGTTGCTAAAGCTTTAAGAGCTATGGATTTTATTTTTTCCACATTACAACTTCCAAATATAACGTGGAGTACTCAAGTCTTATAGGAAAGGTTGTTAAAGAGATGATAGGAGGGTGGGTAATAAATGTCTTTTCCTGTGCTGGATGTTTTTATCATTTTCATAAACAACAGAATCATTAAATGAAGTCTGTCTCATTGATTCATAATCCCATTTCATCATCCATGGCTTGTTTTTAGATTGCCTGCTTTAACTGGATACTAATGCACAAAGCTCTCTTCTCCCAACAATGTCCTGGATACTAACCTTCTGTATTTTAAGACATCACAATACATGTATTTTCCACCTCAACTAATGCAATAAAGCCATTTAAATTAGTGGAATCAGATATTTCTTATTGTCTCATAAATATACCAACATTTTATTATGTACATGATCAGATACAGATCATGTCACCTTTGACAAAGCTGCCTGTATGTCCCAGCAAATCACATGGATTGTTTTAATCATTTACATTTTGTCATATCTCCCATAGAAGTCAGTCAGAAAGAGGCAGTGATGATGAGTTCACCTTTGTAGTAGAGGAGATACTGATAAGGCAAAACTCATGCCTTGACAGAAGGAGTGTGTAGGAAGGGCACCAAGTGACTTGTTCAAGGTATTTTACCTTCTCCTTTGTAACATAAAAACGAATTAGTAGTTCTGCATTGGAAATGGCAAAGTCATATGTTTGACTGACAGCTGAAAACACAGTTCTGTACTCAAAAAGTGTCATAACTGGGAATGAGTTGTTTAAGAGCTAGATCTCATTGCTGAATCAAGTGACAACTGACTTGCAAAAAGACATATTCATTTTGTTCTGTTCCAAACAGCTCAGTGAAGTAAATGATCTTACCAACATAAGTTTTGTGACCAGACTGGCTTAACATGAGAGTGGGAACTAGAAGCATAAATGCTGCTTATCAGGAGGTAGCTGTACATTTGACTCTTTCAATGAGGTCCTGGTCCCATTTATGATAACAATGTGGATCTTACCTGGAAATCTTTACAAATATACTTTATTTGAATGAGCAATATGTAACACGCAGAGGAATTAATTTTGTGACAAATATGAGTATGAGGAAGGTAAGAAAACAGTGAAAACTTCTGGAAAAAATAAGGCACAGTGAAAAACAGGAGAGCTTGCAAACATATAGTACAATTGTGCAGAAATATAGAAAATGCACTATGCTTTTCCAAGGAACCAAAAGTAAAGGAGTAGATGCTCTAGATGAAGAAACCTGGATGCCCATAGAAAATGATTTTAAACTTTTGTTTAAATATAAGCAGAATTTTGTCATATGAAATGTCTTTTTCTCTTTTATTTTTTTTTTCTCCAACATTTAATCACCTGCATTTTTATTTAATTGGACTATATTTTCCTTCAGGAAGACACTGAGATATCCAGATGGTGATACTTCAAGGTTTGCTTCATGAAAAAGGTCAACTCTAAGATGCTCATTTGTTATAGGAGCCAAAATGTCAGTGATAAAATTGTGCAAGATGTGATGTATCCATGTATAAAAGACCATCCCTCCAAAGACTACAGATTCATCCAGCTCTACTGGAATAAATAGATTTATATCAATATATATCATTTGCATTATAAGAACTCAGTTGTCATGAAAGGTGGGAGAAAACAAAGTAGAAAGACAGTAGCTGTACCAGAATAGTAGAAAGAGCTTATAAAGAGGACATCCGAATCTTACAGTACACATGCATTCACCTTGTCTCGAGCTGGGAGTAATAGGTGTCCCCACAACCCCAGTCCTTACTGCACTTCTGTCTCTATATGGGAAAACTCACATTTTATAGGAAGTATCTTTTTCCTCACATAAAAGCAGCTACCCTTGAGATCTGGATTCAGTAATGGACAAAAGTAATTTCTCCTATTACAAGGTTTGAGTATGAACAATGACAAGCAAATTTTTTAAGTTAGCTTCTTTCTCATCATTACAATTCAGTAAGCTAGGTAACTAACCTTTTTTGGTTCAAAGGGAACAGGGAGAACAAACTGTCAACAACTGGAAATAAAACGTGGTATGGCCTAGGATTTGTCTTCCATTTGCATGTCCAGATGTTCCTTCACTTGGAACAGAACTGAAGTTGTTTAAATCCCTGATCTTCAAGGACAAGCCTCAGCTAGCTGCTCCAAACCCACCAGGTGGTGATCATCTGCCGTCTGTGATTATCCAAAAGCAGATGAGGCAGACTTTGTGCAGTACATTAGAAGAGGTAGACAAACTATCTAGCCTTCTAGAGTTCTGCAAAACAAATACTGAAACCAAGATTCGTCTTTATAGAGAATCTGAGATGCACAAATACTTGCCTTGCAGAGGCAACATGTGCTTTTGAAAAAACACGTGTTCTAAGGGGGAGTTTACCATTGATTTGCAAACATATTTTCACTGAAGTGTGACTCCTTAGGTATCCGAGGAAGGGAAAGAATGAAAAGTAAAGAGAGACCTGGTGAGAAAATAACGTATCACTTAATTGGCTTTCCAAGAAATTCTGTATCATAATCAGCCAGAACTTTTGTGTATTTCTTTTTTAAAATCAAGTGGATTCCTTCTAGTAAATACAGAAAGAACAACTTCTTAAAACTTTGTAACATCAAAGGGGCAGACAGGACAAAGAGCCTTCAGACAGACAACAGTTTGGTGCTGGCTGACAGAAATCTGGATAACTTCGTCACATTAGAGACCACTTTGATCAATAGGTTATTGACCATTGCAGGGCAGGATATAGGTTATTAGTGTGACCTCTATCTCGTAATTTATCATGAGTCATCTTCTAGAACTTTTCTTTTTAGCACAGAATTAACATAAACATTTTGTGAAATGAAACCTATACTGGCTTCCAATTGTTCTAGCTCAGCTGGAGATACATGGATACAGTTAATGGTTTCCAACAAGAGAGAACAGAGTTAGATCAAGAAAGCAACGACCATGTTGCTACTGAGGAGCAGTGATTTCAGACAGAAAATACAATTACTCAAGCTACAGCACTATATCAGATCCCTTGTGAGACGAGATTTCTTCAAAACTCTGCGAAATTGCACTGAATCAATGAGTCTCACACTGCTGGGAAGCACACTCTTCAAGCATCTTCTTCACTGAGCTCTCACCCTCCAGAGAACTGTTTTGAGATAGCTGGATTTTTTAAAAATGGATATTCGAGACAGGTGCTCCCTGGGGAGTATTCCCTACCCCTTACGAACATTCAGAAGTGGCCTCTTGCCACTAAGAAAAAAAGGAGAAATTAAAAAAACTTAAAAGTCATTATCCTCCATAAAGCTGAGAATTCTGAAGCCCCATACTCTTAAAAAGTAATGCTCATAAGTAATCAAATTTATAGACATTGCATGTATGTTATGAAAATGAAAGGATTTTTCATTTAATCCCCACTGGCATTTAGCGTATACTTTGAACAATGAGTCCTGATAATTCTCACCATTTTATCCTCGTTAGAAGAACCACTTATTCAACAATGTAAATGCATCCTTTTCCCTCTAGCATAGGTGACTGTGAGGAAAAAAGCTAAAAGAAAAAGTATGCAGTATCACATTGTGCTGCAAGACATCAGCATTATTATGCTCTTAGGAAATAACCAGTGCTTTACCAAAAATGGGCTGCAGCCAATTTACTCTGGTGGCCGGGGTGGCTTGCCAGGATGAGCCGTAACTTGGGCTAGGTCTATATGGTGCATCCAGAGTACTGCATGCAGTACTCCCAGGCAGGCTGGAGAGGTCTGTTGTACTCCTGTGGAGCAGTGCAACACTGTGATGCCAGCGATGCCAGCCTATGCCCCCTGACGTACAATGCAGTGTTACTACAGAGCTGTATCTTATCTTCCAAATCCTGCTCTCCTCTGAGATCAATTAGCTTCATAGTGGCACTCTTTCTTTTTTCTTTTATTTTCTGAGCTACAGAAGTTACCAGTATGACCCATACACTTGTACGGCACAAGGACACTCTCAATACAGTCCTTCACGTAACAAAAAGATTAAGTGAAAATTTAAATCTCTGAAATGAGAGAATTGCCTAATGATCATGAACAGTAATATGACTGACCACAGAGTTAATGAAAATTCTGAAGGGCTAAACTTTTTGGCTTGGTGTCAGTCACAAACAAAACTAGCCTTCTTTCCACTTCCTTCACCTTCAGTAGTTAATGTTTTGATAGATACACATTTGCGCAGCATCTGTAAGGCACCATGAGCTGAAATCTTTCAAGCGCACCCAGAAAAGTGGCATGGCAAGGGTAATGCATTAAAGATTTCATAGCAGAACTATTACATTACACATTTGTAACTGCTTGCCAGTAATGCTTATTCTGTTCACTAAGCGCATGTATGCATTGTTATCTCGACATGCAGTCACTGGTAAGAAAGAAGAAAAGATGCTGTCTCTTAGTTGTCACATGGCATGTTTTGTTGGCACTGAATTGCTGCAGAAAGAAAGTTTAATTATATGCCAGCATGTATTCCAGATACAGCCTTAAACAACCCAGAGAAATTCTTCAACAGGATTCACCTTACCAGTCTTATCAGTTATCTTCTAAGTGTGCCTTAAACTGATTTGTCTTGTCATGGAAAACCAGACATGTTGATACCAGATAGATTGCCAGTACTAATTATCACCAATATAAGTCTACAGTCAAAAGCTCACAGGTGATATACACTTCAAATTAAAGTATTTCAGTGCACATTGTGATTTCTAAAGGCATTTGAAACCACAAAAACACATTTTCTAATTGTCACTACATTGTGCCCATCAGCTGTGCTGTTTCTTCATGCTGATTAAACAAAACATTTTTTCATATTCTACTTTTTACTTCAGACAACAAAACCAGGTTAAAGCTATAAAACCCTTTACAATTTCTAAACTAATACCTGATCATTTTATTATTCTTTATGTGGTGGGATGAAATCCGTGTGATGAAAAAAATGTGAACAGCAAACAAAATATTGAGTATTTATGTAAACTGTTGTAAACTTGAACAAGACAAATTCAACTCTAAGTTACTATTTTTCATAATTATCTGTAACTTGATTAGATGCTCAACAAAACAAAAATTGCTGAAAAAAATGTCATTTATTTTGAACAAAAGCCTTCTAGACACAAGAAGTTTATCTCAATTATAAGGATTCTTGCAAAGGTAAAGAATTAGGAAGTGATCAGGTTCTTGCAGGTCTGATAGGACATCTGGCACCGCATGATCTTTTTTATAGAGCAATGCATTCTGTGGGTTTGATTGGCAGACTTTAATGTAGATATTTCAGGCCTTGGTTTTGTCTTCTGTAGTTTCAAACCTGCTGAGTTCTGCACTGGGTTTTGTGTTAAAGAACAGACATTAAATTTTTTAAGGACTCTCACAGCTGGATTAATATTTGAGGCACATTACTTGTATTTTACTGATTTATGAACTGTAAGTTCATAATTAAGATCAGTAAAAATACAGATTTGCACTCAGGCCACCAGAGTTAAACAGAAATATGTGCTGACAACTTTCTAGAAAATAAATAATGACCAAACGTTACTAAAATTAATAGTCAGAAGGTCACTATTTAGGTAACACATTTGTGATTGATACAGAGGAATTTCATGAAGCTAGAATAAACTATGAGTTTTTTAGTTGCAAGAAAATTATGGTAATGTAAAGCCCAGTCAGCAAACTCAGATAAAATGCTGATGAATTAATTCAGGATTTGACTGGATGACAAAGACTCAAACAGACAAAACAACAGGTCCACCAGTTATTCTGGAATACAGCTATAAAACATAAAGAATGATCTCTTATTACACAGGCTGTTTTCATACAGTATATTATGGATTTTCAGCTTTCATCCCATAAGCACTAAGCCATGAAATTTCCACAAATTCAGCTGTGTTAGAGAAGGCCCTAATTTGTACCTTTAAGAAAAAACCAGTATGATTTTAGTAGCTATGATTTTTGCTTAACATCTGTTGTCCAATCAGCTTGGTTACCCTACACTATTCATCCCCTTTCTTAGCCAGCCAACAAAAAAAGAGGGAAGAAGAAATTTAGGGGGATATAAGAAATGATTTAGAGCCTTCACAAGAAAAGTAGTGCTAATTTGGGGTCAGAAAGGAAGCAGAGGATTAATTCAGCAGTAAGAATGTTGCAGAAGAGGTGAACTGGTGTACTTAGCGGACCTAGTGCAGGAAGAATTAAGATCAGTAAAAGACTGGGCTTCATGAGCTCTGGTATTCATGGAACAATTTAATCTTATTTTAATCATAAGATATGAAACAGTAATATTATCCTTGTATGAATATCACTTTGCATGCTTTTTGACAATAGCTGTTTGTGATTTGTTTAGGAAGAAAAGATTTTGGCAGCCTTCCCAGTGACATGTATTAGAAATTATGTATGATTTTTTTTAAAGTTTGCATAATTTAACTAGAAATATACATTTTATTAATAGACCAGCAGTAAATACAGATATTTGTTTATCTAAGGTCCATAGGTATTCTTGGAAAATTTTTACCTTGCCTGTAGAAATTGTGGATCATCTTTCTTCATAAATATTGCAAAAATGGAAACACATATCTATGTGTATTATGTAGAAACCATATTTAATCGTCTGAAATTATTCTGTGAAAGGTATTTTTCATAATAAAAATACTGTAAAATAATTTGATACCATGCATAACATTTTTTTCTTGTTTTTTTTTTTAAGAAATAGGTGTAAAACAGCAGTGAGATTCTGTGTGTTATTTGGCCTCAAATTTTTCCTAAACCATTTTAGTTATGTTTTCCCACTCCTTTCCCAAGACAAACTATTTCTGAAAGCCTATGAAAGAAAAATGATGCTGCCAAAATCCATTGTCCAGTATCCTGTAAATCTGGATAGGAATGGTTTTGCATTTAGTATGCCCATTCCTTATTCATACCTTTTAACTGAGTTGTCTGTGTCAGGAAGTCAATATTTTATAGATTTCATTGTGCATCAATTTGTAAATCATGTCGTAATGTTCTTTAATCACCCCTGTGCATCTAGCACTTGCTAGCACAGAAATAGTCAATTGAAAGGTTTGTCTCCTGTCCTTTGGTTGTGAAGAGTTTTATTTAATGAGGTCCAAACCTTCTAGATATGCACTGAAGAGTTACCAAAAGCAGTAAGAAAAACAGTTTACACTTGGTGTTATAGAAGTGAGTTCAAAGCAGGCAAAAATGTTTTGCTCAATGTAATGAGATGTGGTATATAAAAGGTTTATTCAGAGAGCTATAGAAGCAGTCTGATTTTTCCATCTCTGGTGAAACAGGAAAATTATGAGAGAAGTATATGATAATTTATTCATCATGTAGCCCAATTCTTGATTCAGTTTAAAGCTGAAAGCACAGATGAAATACAGCATTATACCCACAATGAAGCTTTTACAGTATTTTATATGAAATAAAAATACAGATTTATCTCTGTAAGCGGGAGCAGAATAAAAAGTGCTTGTTTGCTCGATAAATACCTTAAGAAGTAGATGACAGTGAAGGTTCTTTTCTTCCTCTTTTGCTGTCATTGTGAAGTTGAATTTCTTTGTTGCATGGGGTACATTCTCCCAACAGATAAATGGAAATTGCCTCCCCCTAAATGAGTCTGCATGTTTGTAGTTAAGGAGTCTTCTTGTGTATGATATACACAGCCTCATAGGCCTTTAAGCTGATGAGGCATTGAGCCCAAGTTTTTCACTCCATGAGTGAGTGGGCCAACTCCTAAGCTATTACAGAATCAGTTGAAAAGCAGCACTACTGTCTTCTGCTAGTCTGTAAAAAAGAAGAGTGCAGTTTTCCGCAAAAGACTGCAGAATCACCTGTCCTCATGAAAGGCTGCTTATTCAGGAGTTGCAGACTGAGAAAGAACTGAAATTAAAGGTGGATTTCAGGTATGTTTCCTTCATCCTGGGAGTGCCAGCTGGCTGGGTCTTTCCAAGAGCTTGGGCTGTAATTTAGATCACAGACCTACAAAGCCCAGCTTCTGCACATTGTATTGACTGGCAGGTGTCCTCTTCATGGTTGCAGACATGCCAGTAAAATGAAAGAAATACAGCATAGCCGTCATTCACTGGTTTCGGTATTCAATTTCTAAACTTTAACATTTGCACAGCTACGTATTAGGAACTAAAGTGTTGAGTTCTGGTCCTATTCACCCTCAGCTTCTTTTTTTTAATACTGTTTCCTTTAAAAAAAAAGAAACCAATCTTAACAAGTATCCACATTGATAAGATAGGATTACCTCTACATTCCTCAGTCCTTTCAGTGAAAATATTTCTATATGCACGGACTTTTGAAGGTGGTGCTTCAGTTTCCTTTCTTTTTTTATCCCTCTCAGAAAATACCTCTTTTCCATTTCTATGACAGATGTTAGCTACCTAATAGCACAAAGCTGTAACTTGCTGAATATCCAGATGCTCATACTGTTTCATCACATTCATGTCAGTTTCACATATCAGTATTTATCACCTTTATTGTAAGCACTGCTGTATTCTAGAAAATCCAATCAAAATAATCAGCAGGAAAAAAAAGAAATAATAACAACAAGGAGATGCCTTACAGAGAGTTCACTTTGGAAAACCAACACCATACATTGAAAAGAGTTCCTTTTTAGCATCTTTGTTAAATACGTCAGTTCTCATATGATCCTGAGAATCGACAAAATGGATGAGTGAATCTAAAATGGAGGGTACAAAGAGGAATCTGGCAGTACAACAGAAACAGTTATATAAATGAAAAGGCTGCTATGGAAAAGGGTGAGATTTGAAGAATGTTCTGCTGTCTAATATTCTGTAGGATTAAGGAGAATTTGAGGCTCCACAGAAGTCACTCAAAACATTGCTGTCAAATCCTGAAATGGAAGCAATCATTCATTCGTGAGTCTCCCTTCTATACCTACACTCAATGAAATTCAGGTAACAGCTCCATGGAGCGATATTCAGTTGCCATCTGGAGATGCCTCCTCCAAAAGCAGAGCTAAGCCCTATTAGATGAGGATTTCTCTTTTATTACTTTTTTTTTTATTTTATTTTTCACTGCTGCTGCTGTTGATCTCCCGCAGTTGTAGTTAAGATAAGAGGTAAGCATAAAGTACAAAGCTTTTGCTTCCCTGCCATTAGGGAAAAAATTGAAACTGTTTCCACATGAGCTTATTCTAGCAAGCCCTGCTTTATTAGAGCACAACAGTGGGGTGGACAGCAAGGAGAAATTCATGAGTGGTGATCAAGTGCTGCTGCAATCTTCATGTATGAAAAAAATGAGAAAGCAACCCTTCTAAGTCATCAGGTCCTACTGACATTCCTGCAGCTTTAGCTCAAACTCAGAGCAAGGGTCAAGGTCCAAGAAAGTTCACCCTGCATGCACCCTGGGTTTCTGCATCTGTTGATCACCACTGGGCCAAAAAAGAAGCATCATGGTGCTGGACTAGCTGAGCTAGATAGATCTCTGGAGGAAGTTCCCACATTGCTTCCTGAAGGAGAGTGCAACTACAAAACTAATCACTCTGGGTACATCTCTAAGAAAATCCAGATGTGTGCATTTATATATTTATTAAAGGATTTGATTGATGCCTTGAAAAGAGCATGAAAGACAGGAGACAAAAATGGATTTTCTTTTCACTAGATAATACCCAGGACACATCAGAACTGACAAAGACTGTAGTTGCAGTGTTCAATACACATAAATATATGAGTTATGTCAGTCTTACAGCAGAAGAAAAATTACTGTTTCATTTATGAAACTGGGAAATCAGTTACACCTCAAACCACTGCACAACTTCTGAACGAGTCGGTGGTACAGGAGCAAATTCCCAGACCCTACTAGATGTTGATTCCCGTAGCTGCTGATCATATTGGTCTTGTTCGTTTCGACTCAGGGCTGTGCCACCTTGTTCGCCAAACATTGCCGGCGACCTCCCTGATGAGTCAAAGTCCGGCAAATAATGTATGCTACTCCCTTCTAGACGAAACTCGCGGCCTGCGTATTCACGGGTTCGTCCAGGAACGTCTCTCGTATCGCTGTAGTGGGCTTTCTGGTACACAACCGATGGGAAACC
>JANHGB010004748.1:0-13207 GCA_026283785.1 Coracopsis vasa
TGTTCATAAAGTCAAATGAAATGTAATTTTGGAAGATGAAAAACAAAACTAATTTTGTAAATAGTAGAAACTCCAAGCTATAATATTAATACACCAGGAAGTCTGCTATTCTGATGTGGAAAAACATACTGATGGCACATTGCAGGAACAGAAAAAACCCCATAGCTTTATACAGCAATAGTACATAACCTCTCCCTTGCCCAAACCACTTTCATGTATTTTGGTAATGTGTCTGCCAAGACTATTAAGTAATCAAATTTTTAACATATTTAAACATATCTTTTTACAGAAGGAAAAGAGCAATTCAGACCAAGCTAGTCTGCTACATTTGAGCATATAATCAATTTTACTTGGAAGTGTAGCTAAGGTAATAATTAGCAGGTAAATAATAAAGATTACAGGTCAACAATGCGCTTATCACTGCCTAGTTTAGATGTCCTGAATTACCTTCTAGAGGAACTTAAATTCAATCATCGGCTCTAGAGTAGAGAGCAGTCTTTTCAATTAGGCAAGTAAATTAGAAGATACCCCAAAACCTACATTTAAAGTCCAACTATGTACTTTTAAAATGGAATAATAGAGAATTAAATCTGAATTAGCAGGGGTTGAGTAAGTTATTTTTCTTTTTTCTTTTTTTCCTTCTGAAAAATCTGTGTGTGGAAAAAATTGATGGAAGATAAGTCTCAGCTGCTTGTTCATTTTAATGATCCAGTCTACAAATTTGAGGTGAAATTATAATTGCTCTAGCACATATTTTTAAGCTCAGAATACCCCTGTTTTAGGAACAGGTGAAGCCAAGAGACCACACATAACCAAAGCATCACCAGGGCTGATGACTCCCACATTATTTAGACCTGACAGGTCAGCTCAACTGGCACTTTTGTACACCAGACTCATTTTGATAGTGGTGTCTGTCTTCATTTTGGTCACATCAGCACCAAAGCATAGACAGCCTTCACTTGTGTCATACTTGTGATTGTGGCAGGTGACTAAAGGAGTGTACAAGATATAAACCAGCATTTACGGAAAAGTGAGATGCCATTCCTGCTTGGTAAACTGTTGACTAGCTTTCTGTTGATGTGCACTCAGGGCTTACCATGACTGGGGTCTGAACATGCCTGGAGTCTTTTTGCTCCTGTCAGCAAGCGTTAAGCAATGCCACCTCTGAAACTATCCAGAAAACATGCCTCTCTGCTTTGAGAAACATGCTGGCACAGTGACAAGAAAAATGTTCCCCTCCTGTAATTTTGATATGCTGTTGATATATGTATCTCTAATGTTTCAACCTGAAAATTGCTAGTCTGCCTTGCTGAATGAGGTAATTGGTCAGTTGAAATAGCCCATTCTCCTGACTTAGTGTATAAATCAAAGCGTTGCGTCTCTCCAAAAGCAATTAAAACATGCTTGAAATATAGGTAACAGTTTCTAAAGTTTGGCAGAAATATATGAGCCCAGGTCCATCTGACTTGGCTAACAAGCAAAGCCTGTCTCATTTAGGAATTTGTAAGGAACTGGGCTCCCAAGTCAAGGAAGACCCCTGTAAGGATTTCTGCTAAGCAAATTTCCACATTGGAAGCAACAAATCACAGGGAAATACTTTTTTGTTGCAGGAGAACCAGAATGTTTCCCCTCTCTGGCACGAGGGTCTATGCAAAATAAAGACAGTTTCATAGGCACTGTAAAAAATGGCCTTGCTCCCATACAACTTATGTAGTGAGATGGCAAAACAATATGTGAGTCTGGACACTCTTAAACACTGTGAAATGCTGAATCTTGGTCTCCTATCCACCACTGAGGACTCTAATACCCAGTACAGGAATATCCCTGACCTTTTGAGTATTGAATATTTATCTTGTTATCACTTGTTTTGCAAAAGAAAGACATAAACAATGTTGTTTCTCTACAGGTCTCTTAAAAAAAAGAAGAAGAGAAAGAATGCAGGCTGGAGTCCAGCTTTTTTCTCAAAACAGGGTCAGCTGTGAGATCAAAACAGGTTACTTAGGGCTGTGTCCAGCTCTTGAAGGAACCCCAACTGCAGAAACACAGAGACTGCACAAGCTGCTCCAATGCTTTATTGTTCTCTCAAAGAAAAACCTCTTCTTTTCATTGCCAGATTCATGTTTCACTGATGTCTGCTGCTTCTTGTCCCAAAAAGGCAAACACTATATTTTCTCACATAGACTGGATTGATCTTCACTTCTTAGAAATAGAAGTCTGCAAAACTCAAAACCTATCTGTCCCAATAGTTAGATCAGTATTAGTACTAATTGAGTATCAGCAAGAACGTCTGATCACTAGACTTTTTGACTAAATATCATCAATCAGCAGAGCCAGTGTGATCTCCATTCAAAAGGCAGAATGATGAAGAAGGTGATCTTAGACGTACAAGACATTGAAGCATCCATCTCCCTGCAGTGTTAACCTACAGCCAGATAAAGTGCTGACAAAGGATAGCCCCTAATTAAAGATGATCAGAATATCTGGAACAACATGGAGTTTCACTGAAAGCTGTCACACTGGGAAGTAAAAAAAAAATATATGTTCTTAGTCTGCTGACTGTTGAGCGAAGACCTGGCTCTTGGGAAAGGGAAAGTGGATTCTAATTTCAGTTAATCTGTGGCAAAATAATGAGCTCAGACTAGATAAAAATACCCATGAACCTGTAGTTTCTTATCTTGCACTTTGTGAGATTTCTTTCACATACTGTTTTAAATATTTTCATGTATTAAAATTGTGTGTGTCTGTATCTGTTTCAATTCAATATTTTATTTTATTTTATTTTATTTTATTTTATTTATTTTACTATTTTATTTTATTTTATTTTAAATTATATTTATTAAAAAAATTAAAAACTTATATTTTCGGCATTTCCCACAAACCCCTAAACAACTATTTTCAATGTAAAACAGTCTCTAAAGTTATATAATAAAGTCAATGGTGAGAAATGTTTAAAATAGGAGGTTAAATTTCATTTTGTGTTTTATTCTAAGAGAACTACCCTTTGCTGGCCTCTAATAGCAATACAGTTTATCTCTTTACTTCATCTGCTAAAAACACCCAATGGAATTAGGTACCTAGCATCTAGGGAAAAGTACTGGAACCTCACTACTTTGCTTAATTTATTGTGACTCCTGTGAGAATTCAGGCCAGACACTGACAACCCACGTAACCAGGGGACCAACCTTCTTCTCGAAGGAGCTTTTTTATCCAAAAAATTCAGTCAGTTGTGTATCACACCATGTTTGGCACACCATTTTCTGAACGAACCTGTAATTATTATAACACAGAGGCGCAATTATGATAGTAGAGAAATTAACCTATTGGAGTAGCTTTTCCCTTTATTGATATAGGTCAGTATTCATCTTTTTAGTGAAGCTCACATACCCTTCAAGGTCTGTATGCTTGATTGCATACAAGGGACCCACTCTGTGATTTACATACAGGTTTCATGGGAGCTTCTGTTTCAACTGTTCTGAAAAATTGCACCCAGGTTCTTGTCCTGAAAGGTCTAAAAATATTGTTATAACTTTTCTTTTCCCCAGTTTTTTACATACACACTCAGTCTGATTTATACACAGAAGCATCTGAACATTCATCATAGCAACAGAAAATGTCTTTCTTGGACGAATTTTAATTTTTTATTCTATTTTATTTTATTTGTGAGTGGTGGGAAACAGCAGTGAAATGACTTGCAGCTTCACCTATAGCACAAATCTCATGCGCTGTATAGCTAAGAGGGATGTTTATGGCAAAGGAAGCTAAGAGGCAAAAAGCACTTTGCAATTTGTCATTTTTTCTGGCAGGAGCAATGTATATGATTGAAATCCAAAAAGTGATGCATCTACTGGGGTAATAGGAGATGCCATTTATTTCAGTAATACTCCAGGCCCACCAATATTATTATTCTTGGTTGAAATGACAAAAGAATAATGAAGAAAAGCAAGTGGAGATGGGAGTAAGGGGAGAAAAGGAAAGAGAGAAGAAAAACTATGGCTGTTCTGAGATGATTTGAGACTAGAGAAAGAAATATGTGCATAATTGTCCAAAGAGGGAGATTTGTAAAATTAAGAGATCATAATGGAAAGCAGTCTATCAGACTAATATATGCACGAGCATTTGTGTCTCTGGCTGGCTGGCTTCAGCATTCAGTCTGCTTTCACACCAAAGAGGAACCATGGGCACACCCATCCCTGCAATTGCACCCTGCTTACTCTGGTACATCTCATAAGCTGAGGGTCAACTTTGTCCAGAACCAGTATCAGTGGTGGGCACTAGCTCTCCCTTCAGGCGACACAAGGAAACTGGGACATATACTGTGGCTTTTGGTCACCCTTCATCCCTGCCTCTTGGATAGTCCTGATGCAGGGTCTATGCTTTGCAGCATGGGTTCCATGAGCAAAAGGAGGTTCCTCAGTACAATATAGGGACTGTCAAAAGCCTCTGAGAGCATGAGCTTTTGAAAGAGTTGAGCCACAGTGGATGGTGCAGATATCCCTTAACTGGTGACAGTCTGAGCTGCTACAGTACCATCCCTAGAGAATTTCAACTTAATCTTGAAAAAACATAACAGCACTGTAGGACAGTGCTCTGTGTGAACATTTTCCACTGAACAGGAATGTTTCACATGTACACCAGCCCGCAGTTTAGTTGCAGCTCCTGCAATGCAGTCAGTCAGTGTTGGGTGGCTGGGCATGACTAATTCACCAATGCCCAAGCATGAACGGGCACTGCCTATGACTAGGCTGCTTTGTTTGTGTAACTGCCTGACTTTGTAAAGGTGAAACTTCAGTAACAACGACAATATGTTCTTAACATAACCTGAGAACTGATTTAATCTCAAGGGTAGTAAACAGCGGATTTCCAAAGATCTTTTTCTTGTATGTTGTGCATTTTTTTTTGGTTGGTTGGTTTTCTTTTTTGTCTTTTTTTTCAGTTACGGGTAAAATAGCACCTATCTGCCTATCCACTAGATAATTTTATCTATTTTGAAAATCCTTGATGAAGATTCACTTTTAATAAGAAACCATTATCCAATTGGCACAAAGCTTGGATATTGCAGAAAGTAAGATGATAGATTAATTTAACATAGTTGGAATCTAAATTTCCATTAGTAACAGTTTAAAAAGACTGACTCTACCGAGCCCATTCAAAGTAGTCAATATTTGGACTGCCTGCAATCCTTCCCATCTTGTGAAACAGGTAATAGATTTTTCCTTTGACTGTCTCTCAAGTGACCTTTCAAATGTACTAAAACCACTGCCATTTACACATTTCATAAAAGACATCGTTTCCTTTCATAAAAGACATAAATGCCTCTCAGGATTAAATTGGTTGTTTCTTTACGTATGGTCAAAATTCCCATATTTAGCTGAGCAGAAAGCATTTTCTTCTGTATTCCTTAAGAAAACCTTCTTCACAGAATTGCTAAATGCTGCTCTTTTCTTCAGTTTCCCCACCAACATTAAGCACTGTGGAGGAGAGACAGGAAGGGATATATCTTTTCTAAGAGATTGAGAAACATATATTTACTTTCAAGACCATTCTTAACTATCCCAAATTGGGGTTTGTTCCGATTTGAGAATAAATTGAAGATATAACAACTTCTTAATATGAAGCAAAATGTTAACACCAAGTGAAATTCTAAATCTGTAATTTTGAAGAAATTCACCTGATAACTTTTTTTTTAAATGATTACTTAAAATCTATATTTTCTTTAGATAGTGCATTTAATACCATCATATTTTACTATAGAAAACTGTCAGCCTCTTTTAAAATACTTTCTAGTGTGCAGCAAGAATTTGTCATAATTTTTTTCTGAATTCCTGTCACATTCTTTGTTTTTCTCAAAAGATGTTGGCTGATTGAAACAGAACCTTTGCAGCAACATTCTGGGAACAGTGAAAACTCTTTCCTGGGATAGTGACACATTCTGGATCTAAGCTCAGTGATAATTGCTGATACTTCCAGGGAAACACTCACAATAGTTGGTCATTACTTCACTCAAAATACTACACTTGCATTACCCCCTGCAAGAGCTCAAAACCAAAGTGTATGTGCTTTACATCGTGACTCATAGAATAAATGCCAAACAAGATCATCTCCATTTCTATAATAGAGCATAGTCAAAGTTTTTTATCATGAAATGTCACCAAAACTTATCACCTTGCAACATTGTTCCTACACTGTATTTTGTAAATATCTCTCCTAAGTTCCTAGAAGGAAATATCCACCCTGCCATTGCCTCCCCATTGGAGAGGTTTCTGGTTAACGTTTTGACCCCAGCAGCACTGGACCCCATGACATCCCCTTCAGCAGGACCAGGATATCACAGCTTGTGGTCTGCTTGGGACCTGAAGGGCTCACAGAGAATGCCTGGGTTTCATGACTGCAAGTGCCCTTCAATAGGGTGTAAACTGAGGGTTTGCTTCCTGAGAGTTGGAAGGAAAACAAAGTCAGGAGAAAACTTAAGAACTAGGTTCTATGTTCATTCACCCATAAAAAGTTTATGCTTTTCTGACAATGCTTGCTCTGGGGTTTTTTCAGTCTTAGGGACCATGTTTCAAATAACTCAGCTGCACCAGTTTGCAAGTGCAGAGGTGCACCTTATGCATTTTTAAATGTTTTTAAGAGACATTGTGTGTCTGCATTGCTGCAGCCAAAGTACAAACCATGTTAGACAAATAACTGATGCTCAGTTTCATCTGTTCCATCTACTTTACTACCAAAGCCTTTAATGCACAGCAAACCTGCTACTTACAGTCACGGATCACCAGACACTTCAGATCACCAGACACTTCAGTTCTTTGTATATTCTCCCCAGCATCAATGTTGATGTATTTCAACCTCTAACATTCATTTTCAATGATCCCAAGAGACCCCAAAGCCACCAGTGCATCTCAAACCAAACAGCTTTCATACAGTTTTTCCATGTGAGTAATAACTACAAAGCCAGAGAAACAAATATGAGTTAAATTGTGTCTTCTACAAAATATGATTTCCCCAAAGGAGGTGAATATTCAGTGAGAAGCTAAAAGGCTAATATAAAAACAGAAATACTAGGAGTTTTCTCTAAGAAACTTTGAACCAAGAAGGGAGGGGAAGGGTTCACTTTTTAAAAGAATTTTCAGTACAACCTTCATTAAAAAAAAAAAAAAAAAGCAAAACCAAGCCCACAAACAAGCAAACAAACACCAAACCCCAGCCACACCACCAAAAAAAACAAACAAAAAAAGCAACAAAAAATCAGAATGTTAAAAATAAATGTGCAAGGCTGGTTTCTTTAAATAGTAGGTTTTAATTCTTTTTCAGCTAAGCATCTTCCAACATGTTGGTAACATATTTTCAAGATTTTCCTCTTTATATTCCTGAAGTTTAAAATGGAAATAAAATGTTCCAATGAAAATGCATATTACTTGAGTTTGGATTTTCTTGAATTAATGTTTTAACAAAAAAAAAATTGTGATAATCCCAACACATCTAATTGACTGACATTTGTCAAAAAAACTTGGTCTTTTTTTAGTAGCTTTTAATTTCTGTAGTTGAAGAAGTAATTTGAACTGCCACTGGACATCAGCCAAAACTTATGCATGTCTTCAGTTGCCTCATTGTCACCACAAAATAAAAAAATATATCCAGATACCCACACCACAACAATTTTGTACTGCCAGAAACATTCCAAGGAGTCACTAAAGGGTGGCCTCTGTAATTTTGCAGGGATTTTTCTGTACAGCAGCAGCAAACCTAGGCTCGTTGTCCTGAGCATACAGTTTTTATGCTGAAATTCAGTTGCAATAATGAAGGAAGCTAGTTGTCAGAATAAAGACACAAAAGAGTGAAGCAGCATGGCCACAGGTATAAAGCCAACTATTGACTGAGAAGAATGGTACCCAACATCTCCTCCTCACGAGTATGCCAGGCCGCTCTTCAGAAATCACCCTAATTCTTACTATAAATGTAGCTAATTTCAGAAGTAGGGTATTAGATGAAACACAAAACTGATCTGCCAACCTCATTTCTATATAAAGTTTATCAGCTTTTGCTTCTGCTGAGTTCAGCAAGTATGAAAAGGTATAAGGGCAGCTTGGAGCATGAAAGAACAGTGAGATAAGCTTTTGCTTCTTCCATTGTTAAAAAATACCATTAGAGATTCAATGTCTGATATAATTATGATACAGTGCTTGTGAGATTCCAGACCATTAACCTCCTTTGCCGTGTGTAAAATGGAAAAGCTCTGTTGTTACAATTAAAAGACCAAGACACAGAAATAATTAATGCTTATCAGACTAGTCGTACTGAAAATATGCAAATATAAGCAGGTGCTGAGACTGGAGTGCACCATCTCTGACTCTGCACACAGCTGTGCAAAACCCTGCTGTCACGTCAGGAGCATGAAATATTCTTTCCAGTTTGCAAATGTGTGTAGGAGAGCATGGGTCTTCTGTATGTCCTCTGTTGTGTCTGTCAGTCCTACACTTACATCCACATTTACAAAGCCTGGTACCACTGTGGGAGACTCAAGGAATTCCTTTGGTTGCCTGGTCACGTTACAAACAGTGGGTCAAAACATTCTTGTTCTTGCACAGACATGAAGAAATCCTTTTCCGCCTCTAAACCTTATTAAAAGCATTATTTTACTGAACAAAAAGAATGTTTCTGTTATTGTGTTGGTGATATCTTAAGGGAACTTGGTGATCTGAATTCCTTTATACCTGACCTGCAACATTTCCGCTGGCATACAGATTGCTCTGGTACAGTGCCATGCTCTTCAGCATTACTTTTTATTCGGTGATAGCTGGAAACAAAAAATTTTAATGAAAAAGCCAAGAAGGCATCTGTACCAATTCTTCATTTACCCGGTTTGTCAGAGAGTCTACACAAGTAAACAGGAAAAAAAAATGAAAAAGAAAAGAAAAATAGAAATTCCTGTGCGCTTTCTGTGTTTAAGCAATCAGACATGCTCTGCCAGCAGTTCACAGCTTAGTCTCCCAATCCCCACAACCATTTCATCTAACTAAAGTAAAACTCAATGGCTTAGACATGCCCAGCTGATTCCTATTGTTCGCTTAGACAAACAGTGAGCAGCTGGATCCTCTAGCAGTCACTTCTGGCTTTGGACATTTTTTACTCCAAATTAAGTCATAAGTAGTCAGAGCATCCAAGTAATGAAGTCAACAATCGTTAGCAGGACAGAGAAGGTATCCTGTGCCAGTCCTGTTTTAGGAGTCAAAGACTCCTAATGCCTGTTCACTACAAAGCCTCGTGCTGTGATTAGAGTCATCTGCTGCAAAATGGGAGCTCAGTGAACCTGCCAAATATTTTGACATCAGATCCAAGCAGGCTTGGCTACTTTAATCACCTGGAAATCTCCATTAAAACAATTGTTCAGTCCTGCTCTTGACAGCATCTCCATCTGGATAAAGGATTAGTTCATTGCTTTCTAACACCCCTTTCCTTAGCAGGGGACACAACAAAAATGTGACAAGAGACAAACACAAATGAATTTGGGAAATCTGGAAAGCTTTTCTAGTCCTCTTGAAAATAACATCTCCTAAATGTCAGATGGTGGAAAGACAGCATCTTTGTAATGACCAAATAAAAAGATATGCCTTGCCCCACACAAAAAAGCCACTTACCCATTACCATAGGTCCTCAATAATTCTCACAGTTAATTTCAATACATTATGGCTTACATTTTTTAAACCTTAATTCAAATCTTAATGAAAGAAATCAGTATTAGTTGTGGCTTCATGAAAGACTGATATAATTTCTGAAAACTGTCTATATACACATTGATAATATAGGTATATTACCACTTCAGCTGGGATCAAGAGTATCCTTTCAGAGTGAATTTCCCAATCATATCTGTGTACAGCACACTCATTCATTTAATGGAGCACTTTCAGACCATAATGATGAGTTTTCTTTGGGGAAAAACTTAACCAAAACCTTCAGTTCAGAGGCTCTCCTAATATGCTGCACATGCTACATTGCTACATCCTTTCAGTCTACAAGACCAGTTTAAGGCTATTTCAGAGTAAACCACCCTGAATTTGTGTGATGTGAATGTCTGCCATAAATGCTTTGTGCTGTGCAGATCTTTTGCTCTACAATGCCTACTAATGTAAAAATACCCATATTTTACTTCTGGTCAGCATAATCTTGGCTTTACTTAAACCACTTCAATAGATTTCTTAAACATAAATATTAGGATAGCACTATAAATACTATCTGTAGATAGTAAATAATTACAGAAAACTGCCTCATTATATTGTTTGTCAAGATTAGCAGCTGGAGCAGTGGTGCTACCGTTAGACTAAAATGCTGTTGTCCAATACTGCAGAAGGCAGATTCCAACAGTTTTTGACAAAGACTGCCAACACCAAGGACAGTTGAAAAATGTTTCTGTATTTACTACAGTGGTCCTCTGATGGCCTTTTTTCCAACCTTTTTAATGAAATGAGATCTTTTTCAATTTTGTTTCATAGAAAACCTTTTGGATATGCTCCTCACAATCTAGATAACCTTTTCACAATGTGCTGGATTTACTGCAGACAACCACTAACCCCCCTTCCCTGCTGATTGCTCAGTCCCTGCCAGAGGAATGAGGAAGAGGATGAGGAGGGAAGAGAATCAGAAGACCAAAAGCAAGAAAATCTCATGTGTTGAGGTAAAGACTATCTAATAAGTGAAGAGGAAATAAAAGGGGGAAAAAAAAGTGATGCTAAGTCAATCACTCACCAGTATGATAACCAGTCAGTTGCCAAGCAATGTCTACTTTGGAAAAAGTTCGTCGACCTCCTGCAGTTTTATGGCTGAGCATGATGTCAAATGATATTGTATGAATATCCCTTTGGTTACTTTGGATCAGTTATCCCAGATCTGTCAAATCCCAACAACTTGTCCAGCCTTGTCCTGCTCTCTGAAGGAGCCGAGAGTAACAAAGACATTGACGCTGTGCAAGCACTGTTCAGCAATAATCAAATATCAGTGTGTTATGAATGCTGTTTTGGTTACAGATCTGATGTGACCTGCACAGGCTGTTAGAAAGAAAATTCTATCCCAGGCCAATGCAGAAGGGGAACCTTAATTATTGTTTTCTTTAGCACTCTTCAATGGCACAGAAATTTTAAACCAGGAGTTTTTTAAATTTGCCCGGAACTGTAATGCCTCAGTGAGACTGTCATTTCCATCTTTGACTCATCTTCACTGCTTTTGGCTCACACAGGGACAGTCTGCTTCTTCTGTCAAAAGAGATAGTCACTTCTTTAGTTTATTGGCCCCAGGAGTTTTCAGGCACCTGGACTCTTAAGATATTTCAAAAGAAGATGACAGTAATCATCTGGAAAATGCAGAGGTTCTTTTGAGGAAAGAAAATGGCAGGAACTTTCCTGAAGCTTTTTATTGTGGCCATAGTAAGTCAAAGCTCAACACTGTGTTGAAATTGGTAATCTGTCAGTAAAAGTAAAGGAAGACACCAGATGTAAAAAGACATATCATAAATGATACATGAGATACCAGTCATGTTGTTAAAATTAGAGTTGGTCTTCAACATGTCATAGAGGACAAAGACATATATGCTTCCGTAACTGAATTTCTGTCAATGCAGGATAGGCATCATCTGCTTCTGACAGGTGTACTACCTGTAAGAAAACATAAGACACTTAAACATTTTCAGAAGTGTTCTTGCCACTTGAGACAATAGAAAGTATTTTTACCTTCTTTTTTCCTCATTTTCATGAACTGCAATACTGAGAACCAGCAAATTTCTCCAATCCACAAGGGATTTTTGAATATCTGTTTTAGTTAAATCATTTTCATTATTGCCACAGATTTAGTCAGAAAAATGTTCAAGGCCAAAAGCACACACTCAACAAAATCTACTCATTTCTAAATCCTGTAAAGCCTTCACAGAAACCTTATGGAAGATTATTTCCTAGAACTTGAGCTAATGGAACATCAGGGTTTATTTAACTGTAAATCTTAATGGCTGGATAACGTGGCTACTATGCAGGCACATGAAGATTATCAAAGGGCTGGAGCACCAATCCTATGAAGACAAGCTGAGAGAGTTGGGCTTGTGCAGCCTAGAGAAGAGAAGGCTCTGGGAGTACATTAGGGCAGCCTTCCAGTACCTAAATGGGCCTAAAAGAAAGCTGGAGATTGACTTTTTAAAAAGTAGCAATAGGACAAGTAGTAAATGACCTTTAACAAAGAGGCAGGATAGATTTAGACTAGATATTAGGAAGAAGTTCTTCACTGTGAGGGTGTTGAGACAAAAGAACAGTTGCCCAGAGAAGTTGGGGATGCCCCATCCCTGGAAGTGTTTAAGGCCAAGCTGGATAGGGCTTGAGCAACCTGGTCTAGTGAAAGGACTCCCTGCCCATAGCAGGGGGGTTGGAACTCGATGATCTTTAATGTCCGGTCCAACCCAAAACATTCTATGAGTCTGTGAAATGAAAGTGAAATTTACGAAACCTCACAAGATTTTTTAATCTGAACTTTGAGCTCTAGAAAAGTGTTAGCAATAAAAATGCATTTTATCTTACTTTATAGATACAATTATTTTAAATGACACTTTGCTAACAAAATGGATGGATGCTACTTACAATGGAGCTGAGTCACAGAGAAGCCTACTGTGTAAAAAAAAGGAGATAACTACTTGTTTTTCTTTTCCATTTTCTAAGGAGTTCTGAAAAGCCAATTGAATCAGAAATTTAATAATTTAGTAATGCTAAGATTGTTGTAAATGAGCTAAGATTGTGTAAATGAGTTTCTTTATGTATCTCATTGCATTTCCTTCTCTTTTCCATGTCTCACTGCAGACTGATTTAAAGCAACTAATAATAAACACAAACAAAACCCAAAAATCAATCAGGGAGGTGTTCCTAAAGTCCCATTCTCCTAAGCACCTGTTATAAGAAACTCAATGCACAGGGTTTCAAAAGCAAACAGAGAAACCACTAAAGGGTAGAGTGCACATATAGCCAGTTTCACTACAAAACTACACTTGATAAATATTCATGCAATAAATTTTTTGACACACTCCTGTTGCTATATTGCTATTTCTGGTGTTGAACTAACTGAGTCTAATTAGAAAACCTGTTACTATCCAGGGAAGTTTTCTGATGAAGTCAAAAGGAGAGAAGGATCATTTAGTTATCAGCCAGATAATCTGATTCAGTTGAGTCAGACATGCATGACAGAAACA
>JANHGB010004758.1:0-22569 GCA_026283785.1 Coracopsis vasa
AAATGTGAGTTATTCTCATTTCACACATTAGTATAAGGAAACTAATAGACCAGTGCCTCTGATGTTGGATTGTGGATGTCTTTGATTCTTGCAGAATGTTCATGGACCAGTATTGCCCTTCCCTCCTCTGCTCTTGCAGAAAGGAGGTAATTCACATTGAAATAACACAGCAGTAGAAGGACAGTTTGCCTGAGGCCCATGAAAAAAAATGAAATATTACTTAAAACATACAGTAGCTTTTGTGTTCTCTCCCTGTATTTCTGTTATTCAGCCATGTAGCCTGAATTTGGCTTGCTTAGTATTTTTATCACAGTTTACATTTAATTTGGCATACATGGTGCCAAACTACAAAGAGGTTACCTCTCTGATTCCTCTGTTAGCTCAAAATTTAGTCAAGCCTTTGATGTGGATATCTTATGGTTACATTATAGGATTCCACTTTCTCCCTTGAGGTCATCTAAGGGAAAAATTCAGTCAATGCAAATGATGGTCAGCATTCAACTGCATTTCTAACTTAATATTTCGTATAATACCCTGAGGCTTTAGCCACTCCTTATTCTGGCTCCTTCTCTTAGAACATTTTATTGTAGAGACTGGGCTGGTATTCTTCTGAACACTTTGGATACTTGAGCATGCTCAAGGTTTGTGCTGCTTCAAGGGTTGCTGAAATAATTATCTTAGCTCTCCAGCTGAGATTCTGCTGGTACGAGGGAAACCCCTGAGTGACATGAAAACCAGCGAAGCTTTTCTCAGCTTATTTAAGAAAGGTGAAAAAGTGCATGGCAGGAGCACCATGACTTGCTGGTGGCTCCTAATTAGCACACTTGCACTGAGACTGCAGTGCATCAACTAGACAGGGTTGGTGAGTGGCCAAAAGCTCACTGTAGCTTAATTTTTCCTCATTAGCCTTCCAGAACTACACAGTCACTTCTGAATCCCCTTTTTTGCTTGGATATATAAATGAGAGACATGTTTAAAGTTTTAAAGTCCTACAACCCTGAGCCATAATTCCTCTTGATGTCACTGGCAGTTAGAACCTGTTGTCGGGCATTTAGTCTGATTACACGTCAGGATTTGCTGTCTGGAAAAAAACACTTGGAAAGCAGCAAGATCAATGCTTAATATTTCTCTTATACACCTAAATTGCTTAAACACAGGAAAAAGAGAGCAGAAATCAGACAAATAGTGTGGTTTATATGTAATTTTGAGTAACAATACAATTGAATACAATTATACATTCTATTTTTTATGGGTGTGTTTACGCATACATGCACAGGTGTGCACAAGAATGCGTCAGTATTTCTGTCTCCTCATGCAAGAAAACCTACCAGCTTGGGTTCACAAACCCATTAAGCTGTTATTCTCAGTTTTAATGGGAGAATCTGATGATCCACTCTGCCTTTGAGCATGTGCGTATATCTCTGTAGTGCTGGCTGGTCAGGTGTTCCCACCTTCTGGCAGCTGGCATTCAGTGGGGTATGATTTCCTTGCTGCGAAGAGGACGTTATCTTACAATTCGTACTACTTTGGCTAAGATTGGGATCCTAGAATTGTTTAAAGGGACCTTAAAGCTCATCCAGTTCCAACCCCCTGCCATGGGCAGGGACACCTTCCACCAGAGCATGTTGTTCCAAGCACCATCCAACCTGGCCTTGAACTCTTCCAGGGCAACCTCTTCCAGGGTTTTACCACCTTCATTGTAAAGAACTTCTTCCTTATATCTAATCTAAAT
Source organism: Coracopsis vasa (assembly GCA_026283785.1). Classification (NCBI taxonomy): domain Eukaryota; kingdom Metazoa; phylum Chordata; class Aves; order Psittaciformes; family Psittacidae; genus Coracopsis; species Coracopsis vasa. The sequence continues at coordinate 1,733 of JANHGB010004758.1, forward strand.
CTCCCCTCTTTCAGTTTAAAGTCATTAGCCCTTGTCCTATCCCTGATTGCTGTTATAAATCTTGCAATCTTGCACAGGATCCATCTCCCAGAGACTGGTCATTCCATGCGGAGTCCTTCTTCACCTCATGTTATAAACTATATTTTGACATTAATATTTTTTCCTTTTTTAATCAATAAACAGTTCTAAGGGAACGCCTAATCTAGAGCCTCCAGTAGGGACTGCTTATCAAGTGCCAGCCTCCTGGCTGTGTGAAAGATTCACCTCCAAGTCCTTGTCTCAGAAGGAACCTCAAGTTCTTTTATTTCTTAAATCACCATAATTGTATGTCTTGCAGTTGCAGTATTTTCATGCTAATGCTGTAATTTTCTCCTTTTTTTGGTTGATTTGATGAATTGGTTTCAAGGCTCTTTGAAGTGTTTCCTGTTAAATAAGCTGGGAGGTTTTTTTATTGTTTAATTTTGGTTTTGTTTTTTTCCAGGTGCTAAAATCAGGTGGCAGTTGAATCAGTTTTGGTGCTCAGTCTTTGTTCTGGTGTCACATCCAATGTGTTGTTAGTGGAAGCCCATGTGTTTAAATGACCATTAGCTGATAAGAATCTAAATGCAAGACTTGCCTTTGCAGTTTAAAAGGTTTGAGATAAGCCTGGTTTTCCTCAACATCCCCCGTTAGCCCAAGTGTGCTTTTCAGTTTTAATAACGTTTTTTGAAACCTGAGTGAATTTATTTACAGGATTTTATTGAAAATGTATAAGATTTAGCCTCTTGCATAAATACTTGCCCAGTAAAAATTAGGTAATGATGCTGAATTAATCTGTGTAAAAAAAACCAGTGGAGAGATACTGTGATGTTTTCAGACTTGGCCCAGGTACAGCAGAAATATTTTCATTTAGTCTCCAACTGCTTAGAGGGATTATTTAACTCAAATTCATCATTGCTAAAATCTCTCATAATAATTCATTACATAATAGGATTACCTTAAAAAAGAGCTAGACGGCACAGTTGGTCAATACAGTAGAATACATTCCTGCAGGTCTAGGCTTAAATCTGACCCTGGGACACACACGCATCATGTTTGCTGGTCTAAATAGAAGTCCAAGTAGATGTTTGTTTATATTCCATAGAATCTGGCATTACTTCGTGCAGCTGGCAGCCTGTTCAGTAAAGACCCAAGACTCAACTAGCAGTTTTGGACAGAAGAGCACTGGCACAGCTGTTTGGAGAACCTGATTTAGCACGTCTGAACTGTTTCTGGCTTTAGCCAGTAAGGGTAGTTTTTCATTTCCCTCACTGCTAGAATTTATCAAATTCACACGATAAATTAGTAGAAACCAACGAAGAACAGTTCCACTGGAATTCATCTGAGCTACTGTGTCTAGTTGTTATTCCTAATTATAATTGGAGTAGAAAAACTGGCTTAAATAACATCTAGTAATAAAACCCCGTGTTGCAATATTCACATAAGCTTAGTCATAATCTAGGACATAATCTATAATTACAGTAAACAGTTGGAAAAACCTCTGTAGCTTTGTGCTAAGGATAGTCTAATTGTATTTTACTTATCCATTACTTCATTTAGTAGTTATTTCTCAATTAAGTTATATATATATTAAAGTAAGGTACATATTCTAGAATAAAACCATTATACAAGTAAAGAGAATAATTCTGAGAATAATGTTGTTTGTTTTTTTTTCCTGCTGAAATGCCAAATGTTGTCATTTTTTCCTGTTGCCATTCAAATGAAAATTTCTGTGTGGCAACAGAATTCATACAACCGAATTTCAGTGCTTTATTCTGACACTGCTGCATAATCTATAGGCTGATGTGAGAGCTCTTTTTTTAGCAGATGCAGATTCAATGTCAAACTGACTAAAAAGTTTTGTTTGTGTTACATAAGTTCCCATTTCTTACCCTTCATTTTTTAAACAAAAGTTATATTATCATTTCCAACAAGAAGAAATTCTAGTGTGCATGTCCTTCCCTAAACCAAAGCCAGCATATGGAAGCAAAGCCAATTTAAGATAGACAGAAGGCTCAAATTCCTAATGCTTTAGGAAATAAATTACTAGAACAGTTTACCTAGTAACACATCGGATCTGTCATCACTTTGCAGTTTTGAAAGAAAATGGGTGAAAGGAATGGAGAAAAGGACTAAAACAGTGTATCTGGTTTATGAGTATCTATATGCAAAAAATAGAAACTTAGAGCTCCTCTTAACATAGAACAATAAGTATTTATTGTGCTAGAGGAAGAACAACAGACTGAGTGTTACTTTACGGTAAGAGCACTCATCCAAGAGCATGAGAAACACCCCTCCAGCTCTCAAATCAGAACACAGAGCTTTCCTTTGCCCTGACCAACCTTCAGCCCTGTTGAGACTTTGAAAAGGATTCACTTTCTCCATGACTGAGGGAAGGAGCCATGAATCCTGGCTGGTACTTCCCAGACATCCGAAAAGAAAAAGCATCCATATTCAGACCCATTCATTCAACTAGACTTTCTACTGTCTAGTTGAGGAGGTTCTTTTCATTTGCTGGCTTATGTGACTCCTCTTCTGAAATGCTCTCATCATGCATTTTTAAAAGTCTGTTGAAGTATAACTTATATACTGTGAATAAATGAATAATCTATAGACATGTAAGCATTAAGTACTTTTAACATATCTACCATGGACATCTTTCTGAAATGTTTGTGTGAGCTCAGGCAGGCGGTCTGTGTTTTCAGAAAGTTTTCTAAGTAAGATTCTCTGGCCTCCAATATGTAGGTGAGATGACAGAGCCCTCTCTGTTAAAAAAGAAAGAATAAATCTACTAATGTTGGAATATACAGTGAATAATGATGGATATGCCGCATGTATGGCATGTGTATTAGAAAAATCTAACATTGCTGCTTTATAAAACTTTGAAAATGCAAGCTCTGGAGTATCATTAACATTCACATATTCCACAACTTCAGCTCCTGTTAAATAGAAAACTTGGTGCATTGCACAACTTAAATAGTATAAACGGTGGGGCTGAGTCTTTGTTGTTGAAAAAGCCTCAGGTGTTAATATTTCAAATTGTTTGAAGTACAAAATTCCAGCTACATCTGACAGCTCTTGTAGCCTGTCTTCTGACGGATACTATGCAAGTGCAGAAAGATGAGTCTGTATGTATGTATGTGTGTGTGTATATATAAATAAAAATCTAGAATGTCATACATTGTATCTGATCTTACTTTTATTATATAAACTAGTGCAGTGTAGCCTATAATGACCTTAGTTGCTATGAATACCGAACTCATTACCTGTGCCTAGGTGTCATTCAAACTTATTAATGCCCCTGGAAATCTTGAAATTCTCTAATGTCAGTGAGAATAAACTTATAAAGCAGCATGCTGTCTAAGAAGGAGAAAGCCCAAGTCATTTGAAATTTGTCAACATTAAGAAAGGAAACAGTACAAAATTGAGCAGATTGAATTGTTTCTTATTACAGAGCAGTTCAAAGTGAATTGCATTTTCTCATGATTTCCAAACTTGATTTGAATGCAGTCAAGCATATTCTTGCCATTAGGTTTTTAGAACCAGAGTAAAGGACAGGTTTTAGAATTAGACAAAATATTTCAAGGAAAAAATGTTTTACCTAACAATGCTGCCCTCTTTACAGCATTATAAGGGAAAAAAAATGCTGAAGATCCGTGGGACATTCACTATTATGACTACAAAAGAGTGCACTTTACAAAATCTCTGTAAAATTAAATTCCCATTACCAGCTGAAGATTTACTGTTTAATTTACCAGAAGATAAAGTATGCTTTGAAAATGCAGTTAAATCTAGATGACATGAAATACAAATTAAAAATAAGAATGTTCCTGAAAAATGCCATAAACAAAAGTATGATACTACTGGTTTTAGTTCAGGTAATAAAAAAGCACTATTCCTGGATAATATTTCCTGTAATATATTAGACATCTTTCTTATTAGGGCTTGGTTGTTCCATTTAAGAGAAATATGAGTGGACATAATCATGCATTCAGAGCTATTCTTAGTCAAAAACAGTCTGCAAACACACACCTGTATCATTTTCTGTTAACGTTATCAGTATATTCAGTACAGACATGTATGTTTCTGATTTCATTTTTTACTGACCCTTTGGCAGCCTTTCAGAGGTGGTTAAAAAGCCTTTATATCTTTACAGAACTGCATGTATGTGAATTCCTGGCCTGATGGATGCTTCTGACCACTGCTGAATTGAAAACAGAAGTCTCTTTAGGGTGGACAACTTGGAAAATGCTACATCCAAGGTACAGAACCTCAGATAATAAAAGCTCTATTGATGTTCTAAATTTAAATCAACAGAAATCTCAAAATATGAAATGATTTGCAAAAACAACTTGCTTGTTATTCTGGATTGTACCACAAAGTAGTGAAGCGTAACCAGATTTGTATTCTGTTTTCTTTATCTGAATGCCTCATGTTGCAGGCAGTAGCACAGATTTGGGTAGCCACAGAAATCCTATTATTTTCTGTAGTGTGGGAATTCTTCCAGGGCATCTGGAAAACTGCAAACACATGCAGAAAGGTCATCCTCAAAATTTCATTCATTTGATTTCAGATGAAAGCTACAGAAATAGGAAAAAAGGCAACCCCCCTCCCTCTTTGTACTACTGTATGAAAATCTACGAACATTTTGGGCTTTGACTTACAGCAGCCATACTTTTATGTACTGCTATCTTTGAGCTTTTGCTGGAATGCGTATTTATTTATTATTCCCCAAGTGTTTGTATTTCATGTGTACCAGCGAAGCGCTTACCCCTGTATATGCAACACAGGAATGTAGGAGAAGTGACTATGAATTATATGTTAGAAAGTCAGAAGATTTAGTAAGCAGTTGGGGCTGGTTTTGTTTTTTTGTTTGTTTGTTTGTTTGTTTGTTTGTTTTGGGGGGTGTTTTATTTTTTTTTCATTATTTTTTTATTCACTAAAAGAAATAAGTAATATTTAATGTTTTAGCTGGTATATAGTATTATCTAGGAGATCCAGCCATGAATCAGATTATCGCTATGTTCTGTTAACTCTATACAATTGGTAATGTGAAAGCAGTGTAAAATAGCAGTGATTAAAACCAGTTCAAATACCAGCCAGCTTACAGTAGCAGCAGTTTTGGAGAACGTAGTCATTAATTATTGCAAATTTAGTTTTCCTGATTCAGAATTTTGAACCCTTGTTATTTTTTGCAAAATAACACATAAATATTAACTGATCATTTGCTTATGTAGAGAGCATCTCTTTTGGGAACGTGGGAAAAATAGGATATGGTGCTGATCAGAGCCTGCAGTTCTGTGAGGCCTCTTCATGTGGCAGGGAGCATGTACTGCATTAGAAAATGCTAATAGACAGACTATGACATTCCCCCATCCCATTAAGCCTGAAGGAGTGTCAGGATTTGCCATCTGGCTCTCCATGTGCACCACTTTTGTCAAATTTATTCTTTTTCTTCAGTTGCTCATCCTCCTTTTTTTCCTTTTTTTTTTTTTTGTTGCTACCACCACCAGCCGTTTCATCCTTCCTTCCCTTGGAACAGAAATCTTCGTTTTATCTAGAGATGCTTTTCTCCCTTCTGCTTCTGCCTGCCCGCAGATGATAATAACAGCTCCTTCTTAGGAGTCTCTAAAGCAATCAGGCAGCAGAAGCACTCAGTGCTAAAAAACAAGCAGATCTTGGTAGCAGCCTCCAATTTTTTCTCTTCCCTTTCTCTGCAACAGTTACCACCTGCCTTCACCTCTGCAGAAACCTGTAAATGTGGTAATATTCATCTGATGGAATGGACTGAGTAGAGGGAAACAGCAGCGTATTGAGTAGTTTCCTAAAGTACTAAACTGAATTAAAACTTAGTTGATTTTACTACATTTTGTGAAACTAACAAAACATCTGAAATGTAGATAAATATTCTGCTGCTGTTCAGTGTAGCTAAAATGCCTGATGAACGTGATATACATAAGATTGACTGCTGTCATGTTAAACATAGAATACTGAAATAGTGAATAAAATGCTACCCTATGTATTTTGGGTGAAAATGCAATAAATATTCTAATTCATAAGGGAGCGTTCTCAGACTGAGTGGAAATGAAAATATTTAATTTTCTATGCGTGAGTGTTTATAATATTACAGAGAAAAGGTGAATAAGTAGGGTTTGTTTTTATTGCAAAGGCAAGATTTGGATACTGTATCCTGTGCAGGAAAATCAAATAAGATGTTCTGTCAGGAAGATAAAAAATAAATAGCATTAGTTCTCTAGGCTGATTCTAAGCTATCAAAAATATGTCCAGTCTAACATAGATGGCATTTAGTTATAGCACAGATGAATATTTAGTAATACTCTGCGGAGACTGAAAGGATGGCTTTTGTTTTACTAGACACTTGAAGACATGAGATTCAAAATGTTTCCTTTGTTTGGTGTCAAAAAGTATCATGATCATTCTGCCAAATAGCACACAAACAAAACTATCAGGGGATATACCGTGATGACAGGCTTTGAGTTAGAAGATTAGTTTTGAATTAACAAAACTTCAAGTAATTTTCTAGGTCTTTCAGTCAAATGTAGGACAGATGTTTTATAAATAGTGCAATGCATAACATAATAAGTGGCTTTAAAGATTTTCAATAAGGTCAAAGCAAAACCTATTTTGGGGGCAATTGGCAGGTGTCAACAAGTAAAGTATAAATTAAATCCCAAATCTGTTTTCCAAAACAAAAACACTTGTGACTTAGATTTGGTAATGAATGGGCAGTCTCAATGAGGCAGTTGAATTAAAAAGCAGCAGTTGTGCATTTTTATAAGCAAGAGAGAGTGCAACTTGATTGTTCCTTCACAGTCTTTGTTGGACTTGTCAAGGGGTGCCAGAATATAGGAGATACTATCCTTTATGAATTGATACCCATCGTACAGGCATGACCCTCTTTGGGAACGTGGGGGAACCTCTGTGCGAAGGTACCAGAATATTTTATTCCTCATCTTTAATAGGGATAACTTTATCCATATGAAGATGATTTTGTTTGCATCTACTCTAAGAGAGTTATTTGCTGTGCAGATCATGTTCAGCTCAGCAGTCCTCAGGTACAACAGATGTACTAAGTGAAGCAGACTTCAGTCAGACTTCTAGGTATGAGAGATTAACAATGCACGTTATGCTATACTGGCTGCACCAATCTACTTGAAGTGAGGCAGCTTTGCAGCACAGATGAGACTGCAGATTATACTGACTGTGCAGTTGATAGTGCAGTGATATCTCCCTTCTAATTAATTTATCCAGCTGTGTGTTCTGAGCACTGACTCCAGGTCAGCAAGGAGTCTGTGCACATAATATACAGACTATCCGTGTTCTTAAGTTTGAAAGCTTACGAGTGTGGTCTCTGTTGAATCAGGGCTTATGTGATAAAACTGAAACTGGTATAGAAAATTTCCTGGTTTTGCAGACAAATGCAGAAGAGTAGTGTTACATAAGCAATATTGAAAGCAACACTGACAAAACAATGGAAGAATGGGTTCTTGAAAACTGCCAGCAGGGCATGAACAGGAAGGATTATGCAGTAGAAAGAAAAAAAATTGTTTCTTAAATCAGATGCATTGCGCACCAGAATCTCAGCATTCATTTAATGGGAAAGTAACTTTCTGCTTGATAAGAATGCAAAGAATATCTTGAAAGCATGAACCAGATGGAGAGTGATGTACTTTGGTAGGCTTCATCAGTAAAGCCTGAAAACCACAACCTTCGTGTATTTTACTAACCTATTCATTTCAATGCTCCATTCATCTAGCTACCAAATGATGACACCTAAAAATATACATCACTGGTTCTAACTCAGCAACATCTAGAAGCGAAAGACACCTGATTACAATACAAAGGGAGTATATCAGCAGGGAATAACTTCTTTGTTGTCACACAGGAGATGACAGAAGATTTGACCATTAGAAAAGATAGACCACTAATTTGCTTCTCTATTTAGGGAGAAACAAGGCACAAGATTCTCAGAAGAATGAAGCTTGGCATTCTGTTCTGGTAAACCCAGGGAGACACAAACAAAAAAGGTAATATTCCAGTATATTAAGTCAAGTCTGTCAGAACATAGCAGTGGTACTACTTTTAACATACAGACGTACTGATTACAGCTGCAGTTTGGCATTCAGAGTCAGCAGAGCTAGAAGAACACCAGTACTTCTTTTCATTCCATGTCTAGTGATTAATATTCAGTAATATGTCTTGCGAGAACTACTTTCCTCTTGTCACCCTTTATAATACCTGTTGTTTACAAGCTATTAAAAGAACTGTTAAAAGCTACTCTTGTGTGTCCATGATCCAAAGCTACACTTATCTGTGTGTATAGATTGTTTGTCTAGCTGTGCACTTGCAGAGCCGGTACAAAATATGGAGTAGACTAAGCAGGTGGTAGAATGATTAATCTCTAAACTTATTGCAGAGTAATACTGATTCTGTGTAGTTATCTTGGGATATAACCATCTTCAGAAGCTTAAGAGAAGAACCAGAAAATTTATAACATGCAGTACTTTGTTTTTCCACAATAATCTTTATGTAACTTTATTTATTATTACATTTAATAATGTTTGGGTTTAGGCTGTGGCTTCCAAGGTTTGTTGTTGCCATCCTTTTCTTCGCTTGTATTTCTACTTGGAACTAGAAATATAAATCATTGAATGAGTAACAGACTTTGGGATCTAATGTTTTGAGTTCTTTATTTGGATTTTCAAGACTTCTAGAGTGATTTCTTACCATTAACTGTTGGTGTTAGATTATGGAGTGTTTCTGAATGTGAAAGTCTCCTTTTTTAATAATATCCTTTAGCAATGCATTCTATTGGGAGGTATGGCATGCAAAGGAGGAGAAACTCAGATTACAAGTTTTAAACTAGTATTCATTTTATCAGTAAGCATTCCTGAATTGTAAATGAGGGAGAACAGAACTTCCAGAGTCTTACTTTGTTCTAGTCAGTATTAATGGTTGGTTTTATTATGCATTCACGTATTTTTCTTTTCTTTTTCTTTTCTTGCCTTTTCATATTCCTCTCACCTCTCTTTGACCTCCTTGTGTTTTAAGTTTTCCTCACACTTTCTTGTTAGTACTCTTAAAGTTTTGACTGTTGAGTTGGGTGACTTGATACTTCTGTTGTAGGGACTAACATGTAATTTTACATTAGGGGTAAAATAACTGATCTTTTCTCAAGTTAAGAAGCCCACCTGAAGGCAAATTGATTTGGGTCAGACTGAAGCCAATACATTTCAGGATTTGTGAAGAAACTTACAGATTTCTTCTGGGCATTTTAATAAAAGTATAAAACTAGACTAATGAGGGGAGATAGAGGATTCTTACAAAGTCCAGCAAATGCTAGGGCTGATTGTTGTCATCCACCATACCTGTTCCTTTCAGGTTTTGCTCTAGCATATTTTTAAACATTTTATACAAAATTCCAGAAAATATTTTGTTGCGAAAAAAAGAAAAAAAAAAATTCAGCAATTCTAACCCTTCCCAGTGTTGTTTTTCAGCTGAATGTATTTGGATCTGGTATAATTGCCAATTCATTCTTCAACAAATGGTATCAACCAAAGAACATTTTATCAGTCCATTCCAGAGTAATGTGAAGTGCCTAATTTTTATATATGTCTGTATTCCTATATAAATATGCTTAAAAACAAGCTAGGAGCTTGTTCAACACAAGTTGCACTTTATATCATTATTTCATGATAAAATAAATCAAACGTCCATATGGATACATAGGGGAGATAACTGCCTATCCTCTTGCCATGTCACACTCACATGGTAAATATTGTATGTCATAAAAATTGTTCAGATATGTCTGCAATATTTTCTTTATAACAAGAAAACAAATGAATAGTTTCAAGTATAGTCGAAAGAACAAGTGTGGTGTTGTGTTGCTTTATGATCTGTGCTCTATGTAGCACACTCTTGACCTTTCAAGGAACTGCTTTCTTCTTTCAAATATAGTTTCTTTTTTTACGAGTCTCGATATCTATGGGTCAAGGAGGAAAGCAATAGAGTATTGCAGTAAATTGACCAGCATACAACAATTCCACTGTTCCTGCAATTGAATCAGAATTGTGCAACATATGCCTTTTACTAAAATAGCTGAAGACTGTGTTTTGTTTCAAGTGGTAGGAAGCTGGATTTCCACAGGCAGGAGGTTAAGTTGTAGCTGTCCTTTTTTTCAAGAGTATGTAGTGATAAACGTGAATATGAAAGCATACAATTGACCGATTTTATAACAGAACTTTTTCTGCCATTTGTACAGCAGACTTCCCTCAAACCCAGCTTCTCAATGGATGCAGAAACGTGAAAATACAGGATCATTTCAGTAAAGTTTGTTAGTGTTCACTTGTTTTTCGAGAAAAGTGAAACAGTTTTGCATATAGAAATATAAGCTGATGGGGATTATACTAATGACTGTTAATGAAATAGGTGGCAGTCCTCAGAGGGAGAGGAGAGTGTATCATCTACTGTTGCTTTGGCATCTGTTGGCTTATAGGCATGCAAGGATTAATATTCAGGTACTGCTTCAGTGATTTACTTATCAGTCTGTGGAGTTTGCTAAATGGTCATTCTGGAAAAAACCTGAGATTAGTTTTTCCTTGGATGTATGAGTTAAGAATTTGAGGAAGCTTTCAAATAAAAATTGGAGGAAACAGTTATTCTGGTTATGAAAATACGGCTCCTGAAGTTGCAAGCTTCCTTATCTTTTTCGTTATTCAGAAGGACTGGAAGATAGGGTTTTTTTTCTGATGTTGAATTACTCTAACTGAGGGAAGCTAGTTTCCTTTAGGTAAACATTAAAAAAGTTGGTCAGATAAGCATTTATTATCTGCCTTCTGTGATAAGCATGATTTATACATGGAAGTTATTTTTTTTGAAAGATGTGATGCCTTGTTCCCCTTAAGTACCCATAAAGTTGCAAATGAGAGTATTGATTGTGATATTGATCAGCTCAACGATGGTGCTGAGACATCACTATATTAATTAGAAGGTCCTAAACTTAGTTAATAACCTTTCATTCCTCTCTGTCTCTCTCTGTCTCTCTCTCCTTTTCCCACTTCCTCATAGCTACGCAATATACATGACTAAAAGTATACTGTTTTTAGTGGTGTTCTTGTCCGGGTGTAAGCATAGCACTTAGGACAAGCAAAAGAACGCACTAGCAATTTCAGTGAGGAGTTGTTTTGGTTTTCTTTTCCCTCCAGCCCCCCACTGATTTCAAAAGCAATTTGCTTCATAGCTGATGAAAGGCAAGGAAACATTAAAAAGTGGCAGTCATGCTACTCTGATTATCTGCAATATTTTCAGATAAATGTGTTTTGTTTTGTATGTATTAAAATATTTAGTCCTCATGTGTTTGTAATATGTAGGCTGTATCGGGAAGAGAGGCCACTATTTAGCTGATAAAGCTAACACTAAGAGACAAAAAAATGTTACATCAGTATTACTTATGCCAATCCAGAAAGCAACTTTATCTTATTAATACAGTTGTTACTGGTATAGCATCTGGTACATTGGAGTACATCAGGTACATTATTGGTATAAAAACATTACCCTAACAGACAGCTGTATTATCCAAAATGTTTTTTTATGTGGCTCTAGCCTAAGGCTTTTTATACCCACAAACATTACCACTTTACCTGTAAATGGTAACTGGTATAGTTTAAAGGATCTGCACATCTGGATCGTGGGCAGCTGGGGTACACATAGTCACTTAACAAATACGCACGGCTGTAACCCATCCAGGAAGATGTATAAGCTGTATTGTTACAGGCTACCTTTTCAAAATTAACTAAATCTACATTAACAGTTGTGCTGCCATAGTTACTTTAGAGAATAGTTGTATTGTGTGTACAATTTTAAATGGCAAAAAATTACACAGGGTTCTGTTGGGTCATTGCATAGTGATATTTTCCTACTTGAATTAGCTGAATTCCAAGTCTGCCTTTCTGTTTTGCCCCATGGAGCATGCATATGCCAAATCACATACCCCACATGCTATGGGATAGTTTAATAGCCTGATATACAGAAAAAAAGAGGAACAAAATCTCATGAAAATGGACAGACTGAATTAAAAATAGGACCTGTCAGAAGGGAAGGAAGACATCTTCTGAAGCATTTTAAAATCACATGTAGAATACACTGTACTTTGGTTCTGAATGTTGCTTTCATTTTGGCTGTTTTGATGACACCTATACTTGAAAAATTCATAATTCCTATAATGATTTTCACTGTTTTCATTTAGATTCACTTGTCCTTGTGTGTCCAGCTGAATCATTCAAATTTGTGTTGAAGCCTACCAGATAGACAACAGGAAGTTTATAAGCCTAGGGGAGTCTTGTACTAGCAATTCATAGGCAGTGTGAGCAGCACATTGTACCTTCAGGTCACATTACTTATTGATTTTATTTTAAATGTTGTTCCATGGAAATAACCTTACACTGTGCACAACAGATTTTCCTAGGGCTTCGATAGACATCAGTATGATACAAATAAAAATGATACAACGACAGCTGTATCATCACACTGCAAAGTTATCAATATCACTAAAACTTTTTAAAGGAACTTAAGCATTGGAGTCTTTGAAAACCAAACAGGGAATAAATTACTGCTTTTATTCCTACTCAGGAGAACAACAGAATGCCACTGATCAGACTGAAAGATAGGTGAGAAGATGGAAAGCTAAAATGAGTGTAGTTTGTTACTGTTAGACCAAGCCCCGTGCCTTTTATAAACTTTTCCCACTTTTTTCAGTTGCAGGGTCTCTGTAAAAAATACGGAGATCATGAACATAGATGTTAGCTTCTGGAGGCACTGAGATCTCTGATGGATAGATAGGTGGTGGTGAATCTCTCTGCAGGCTCTTAAAAGATGCCATTTCCAACCTTTCATCCTCGTCCTTTGTGGAAGTTACTTTCTGTGTAGTAAAGCTGTAGAAAAGCTGGCAGAAGTGGACGTTTGCCTCTACTTTTGCTGCTTTTTCATGTGGCTCAGTGTAGACACTTGGCTTTGAACTGGAATGGCTGAAGCATAGAAATGGTCCTTTTTAGCAGCTCTGCTATGGGTAGTAGCTTCAAGCAAAGGGGTGAGAGTTAAGAAGCTGGAGAAACACCAGTTTTTGTGGGGTTGTGGGATTCAGGGATAACACTCAATACCTCTGAATGTCTTAAACTATCAGATTAATAAATTCTCTGAGTTAGGGTTGGCAACTTTAGTGGGTCCTCTCCTGACATGATGTGAGGTACCTGCGAGCGTGTGAGCATCTCACCGAGTCATTGCTTTAGGCTGATGGGGAAAATAGAGCCACTGGCAGAAAACCAAGATCTGAAAGTGAGCTTCTTGAGCTGTGTTCTTGATACTTAGCGCAAGGAATGCATATCATGGGGTTGTACCATCTTAGATTTGGAGTGGTAATGGATTAATGCAGAAATTAAATTTCTCCTCATGTCAGTCCAGAGAGAAATAATCTGAATCAGGACTTTTGTCTTTCACACACAGGTTTTCTGCACCAACCCAGCACTTGTTTGTAAATGAGTGCCGGAACAGTAGGCCTACATGTTGATATAATACTGGTATAAGTCTTACTAGAAATTATTTGCTCTTGTGTGGCTACCTAGTTTTCTCTCATCATGACTTTTCAAATACCTTGGTTTGGGCTTGTTGGGGAATGGGAATTACTTGTTTTTGTGTGCTTTTTTTGGGGTAATTTTCTTGGATTGGGAAAGGAAAATAAGAATACCAAATATTTCCTACTAGCAGCTCAAAAAAGCATAGAGCATAGATATAGCATATTGCTTTCCAAACTGTGATCAGGCATTGCTAATTGTAGTGGTAGTCTTGGAACTGAGGGAAATTCTTACTTGAATCTGTTCTTAGTAAGCTGCATACAGTCTACATTTAAATATATGTATATACATGAACATATAATTGAGATGGATGTACAGGTGGCATACTTCAAGAAAGAGTCAGAAAAAGAGATTAAGGTTAAAAGTGTATTTAAATTGGGATTTTAGAAATGCTTGCTTTTCTTGCATGCACATTCAGATGTTTTGAGAAGTTAAATAGGATTCAGTTGTTTGAGGATTACTTTGTGTATGACTTGGATTTAAATCACAGGGCATTTCAGATCAGCTACTGTGTTCAAAGCTGCTGCTGTTAAAGGATTTATACACAATATTGCTTCCAGGATATTAGTATAGCAGGTCTTCTCCTAGCTGGATTTGAAGTGGAATGTAGATTTTATATTGTCCTTGGTTTTTTTTTTTGAGCAGTCTTGATCTGCTGTTTAAAGGTATGAACTGGTTTAAAATTATTGGTATTGTTTAGAGGATTTTAAATAGAGGAATATAGAGTTAAACTATGTGAAACCATGCTTTCCATTTAATTGTAAAAGAGGAAAAATAAAGTCTCTAGAGTGAAAGAAGTACTTAGAATCATCCTCTCAGTCTTCAGATTGTAAAAAAACCTCACAGATGATACTTCACTGAGGCTAATGTCAGTGTCTTGGATTATCATTATGTAGCATTTTTCCAATGGGATGAAAAGAACATAGAGTATTTCTAAGGGAAAAAAGAGAAGATTTTGGTAAGCTTTTTAAGCAAAGTCAAAAGAAAATGAAATATGCCTACGGTATTTCACCCACAAACAGATGGCCAAACATAACAAATCAATAGTATGTAAATAACAGTGTTAAGAAGATCTGTTGCATGAAAAATGACTGGTTTCTTGGCTGCTACCTTCCTACAGCCTAAATCTTCACAGAGAAGAGTGGTGGGGTTTTTGACAGATGCAGTGGCTCGAAGTTGCCATATTCATTTACAAGACCATTTTTAAAACAAAAAAAGTCCAATGCAGAATCAGCAGATGCCCCTTTAGAACTTGAAAAGTTGGCACATAAGAAACATGCAGTGCTGCGAGGTCTGAAAGACAAAGGCACCAGAAGGAAAAGCCATTCTGTTTTTGTGAGGGCTGTGACTCCCCTGCACCTACGTAAATCTGCCACAGAGAACTTGTGCTGGGAACTCTTGCAGATTTGAGCAGAATTGTTACAAGAGGCAGATAGTGAAATAGTGAACTGCTTGTTCTGCGCAGTCATTAGAGCATTGATACAAATATGAGTCTTCCCATTTACATTCACAAGAAAAGCATTGGTCCAGCTTGTGTCTTAGAGTGACACTTATGGAAGTACAATTTATGCTGTACTTTTAAGACCTACAGTCATTTTTCAGGTGTATTGCAAATAACGCCTCTAGTGTTTTAAGACATATTTTGCCCCTAAAGTATGCTAACGATGTTTGCTCATTCAAATGACAGTAATGGGGGATTTGGTCATAATTTTAAAAAAGGATTGTGCAAGTGACTTTACTTATGACCTCAGGCTATTGATTTTAAATCTCTCTCTCACAGTGGCTTCCCTTCTGTGGAATGTGACTGATGATGTTTTACTTCCCTACTTTATTAAAGCATTTTGATTTCCTTGTATTTGGAACTTTTCCCTGGCCTTGGTTCTGTACAACATTGTGCAAAGTAGAAGTCAAACATTACAAAATATGAAATGGGCATAAAGACCCCAGTTTTAAATTGAGATTCTGCTGCTTATTATTTTAGAGGAATCAGAAAAATGTCCTATAGTCTTCTGAATAAAGTAAGATATGATAGAGTATGGATAAATGATAAGCTTAGTAATTAGGAGTTAAAAGCACTGAAGTTATTCTTTGAGAAATGTACTAGTTTAAAAAGATTATTTTTTGTGCAATTGATCTGAAGTTTTTGAATATTCTGTAAAATGAATCTTAGTGAAATAAATACATTCCCAATATTTTTACTTTTTTCTCATTGCTCTTTCTTACTAAAATAATTGTCTGGTTTGAGATTTCTGTAAATAGAGTAAAATAGCCCAATATCCATGCGTCTCGCCATATTTTTGGTGTATTTACCTAATATTGCACACCATCAAATCATGAGAAATAATGTGTGGTAATATGGCTTGGTGATTTTTTTGCTGCATGTCTCCATGTCTTTTTAAAAGGCAATTTTCTAGCTTTTTTGCAGTTACATGGTTGTGTCATAGATGTAAGTAATTTCAGTATCGGAAACAACCTCAACCCAAACACTCCTGAACTTCAACATTCAGAACACAAATCTGAAAGTGATCTGTTAAGATGTTTAAATATTCTTTATCTTACTGTGTATTTATATGATGGGGGTTATGAAAGATGGAAAAGATTTGACATTTTTTTAAACAAACCATAGAAATAGAAACTATTTTTATGCATTTCCCCAACTGTTATTGCATAGAGTTTGTATTTGATAGATATTATCTAAGGGAAAGTTAAGGTTGATTAGATGCTACAAATTTATTAAGCAGGAGCAGTATTTAAAGAAGGCACTAGGAAAGAGAACGAGTACTTCTAGACAGATGACAGAAAGAAGGATTATCTCTGAGTGTGCTACAGAAGCTGTTTTCCAAGGAGAATGCTAGTTCCTGAAATTGCAACAAAATGTACTTCATGTTTCTCCCTTCCTCTTCTCCCTTAGGAATCACATTGTCTTTTAGAGAATGCTATGCCTCCTGAAATTGCTATTCTGTCAGTGTTCCCTCTCTTAATCATAAAACACTTCATCTAGTATGGGAATATCCTGGAAGTAAACAGCTCAGTCGCCATTAAAAGGTATAACTGAGTTTCCAATGTAAGCAGAAGAGTAATACGAGTGAGAATATTGTTTTGAAATAGACACTGAAGTGCTCTTTCAAATTTGTCAGCATTAGTATATCAGAGTAAAGCATGAAGCCATAGCAAATACCTTTATAGCCTTGTCTCAGGTTTGATACCTTTATTGCTAAATTTGATTCAGTTTCTTTTGAATCCTTCCGTTCTGTTCTGGCTTTGGGTGACACTTTCTCATGCCTCCATTCTCTTTTCATAGTTTGCTGTCTTTCCTTGTAGAGAGTTGAAAATGTGTTACAGACCATTAATATAACTAATCTCAAAGTGCTTGTACAATAAACATTGCTAGCTCTAGCAAGATAGACCGTTTCCCTCTGTATGGTCTGAAATTATAGTAGTAAACTCTGAATTCTGTTGCTATCAAATGCTCTCCTATTGCCTCTCCATTTGACTTTCCTGTGTGAAACCTGTATTCACTCCAACATGACCAGAGTCTGGTCATGAAGAGGGTGTTGAATGTTCACTGATAAAGAGCAAAGCTGGTGGTAGAAAAACTGAATTAATGACATGAACATCAGTACAACAGTTTTGTAATGAAAATACCTAATAATATTTACACTTAAAGTGCAAAGGGTAGCAAATACAATGCCAGTCTGGATACAATAATTTTATATGAAGAGAAACAGAGAAACATTATTATAATAATGATTTCTTACTTGAACAACTTAATAAGGAACATTTTCTGGTAACAGGCTGTTTAATAAAAGCAGGCAGTCAGAACTGAATCTGCTTAGAGAGCAAATGGTAACATTTATTCCTGTGGGTTCAGTTTAAAATTCTCCTGTTTTCCTGCAAATGGGAAAATGAGAAAGCATCCAGTTGCAATTGTGAAACCTTTCCCCCTCCTGCTTTTTTTAACCACTTGATCAGTTTCCTACTGCAGGATCAATTTACAGCTTGCTCAGTTTTGGATTAGATGAGCAATTATTCAGTTTTACTGAACAGATTTGGCCTTTTGGATTGTCTTCCTGCAGTGCATCTTTTTTTCCTTTCCCACCCATTTTTTAACTCTCTGAAGGTCAAAATCTGTCCTTGTACTGCTAATAAAGTTCCTATTGTTGGACTCCTGCTCAACCTTCTCCCCTTTTTGGTGGCCCAGTGCAAGATTGCTGATTATTATCTTCTGTCATGTGAAAATACCTACACTAGTATATAGTTCTACATGTTAATGAAAAGGGATATGTGGTGTTCTATTATCAATGAACACTATCATAGAGCAAAAAAAAAATCCTAGAAAAATGTCAATACTGAACTTGCTGAAATTGTTGTAATGCTCTATAAGTTGTTTGTTTTTTTCTGGTGATTTACTATTTGGATTCTTCTTTACTTTAGAAGCTGGTTTTATGTTTTCCTGGAAGGACTCAGTTTTCAGCTATTAGCAGGTTTTAGCCAGCTGAATTACAATAACACACACAATGTAAGTGGCACATTCCAAGCATAAAATTATACACTTTTTGCTCAGACAGTTTATGATTCGTATTACTGAATCAATGGAGTTATGCCAGGTTATGCCATCTGAAGATTTGGCCCTCAGTAGTACACAACATTCTAGTTTCAAGGACCATTACTCAAATAGAATAACCTAATCATGCTAAAGGCCAAATATCTCCTGCACTAAACTTTGGTACAGGAAATTCTTTTCTCAAATTGTTGTGATAGAAAACAAAGGTGCAGGTGGATAATTAGCATAAAATTTATATGGTATTGCTTTTTCTCACTTCTAGAAGGTATTCCTTAAGGTCCTGTGGAAGTAAAATGTGACTTTCAAAATGCAGAATGATTCTGGTTGTTTGGAATGTCCATGTTAAAATCTCTAATTTTAATGATGGCTGTTTCGACACTGCTTATAAATACACTGATGGCTAAATTTTGATTGGCCAGAATAAGCACTGACATGTAAACAGCCAGGAACTCTTGACTCCCTATTGCCCGCACTGCAATAGCTGCATAGATCAAGTTGTATAGCAGACTTTCTGATAAAATTGTGTAATTTGTGTTACTAATACTACCAGGAAACAATAGTGGGGGAATGGAGAATTACTTACAGCAAAGTTAAAATACGGGGTTTATGAACTACATTTGGCATTGCTATGTCAAAATGAAACAGAAAGATTTCTTCAGTTTCCATTTATATTCCATTAGCACACACAACAACAATAATAGTGTTAACAGAGTCCATTTTTTGATGACTTAACACTCACACAGATGCCATTTAACAAAGATTTTGTGGATAAAAAAGATTTTCTGGAGCTTTACAATGAATAAAATATGTTTGCTTTGACAGTGGTGTAGGTTAGCTGAAAGTATAATGTAAGGAAATTCTAGTCCATTGTATCTATGGGTAAAAATAGATAGGAATATAAAGGGTTATTACTTCTATAGAGTTTATTATTCCCAATACTCATTCAGAAGATTAGAGATGACCTAAAATCCTAGTTTTAGGGATGACCTAAAAAAAAAGATGTTTCAGAAACAGAGGGTTAGTGATGGCCATCGTTTTTAAGTCACAGGGATTGCTCAGGTGGTTGGTTGTGCTCAGAGCCTTCCTACTCCGAAAATACTAATGCCTTGCTCAAGAAACTCCTTCTTGCAGGTGTTCAGCCCTCATGCCCAAGTTATTACATTGCCTCATGCCAGGCCACATTGCTGTAACTCTGAAAGTTAATTAGAGCTAATCCACGGAGTCACAATCTGCCTTGCTTTGAGTGCTATCAAAACACTAGTGCCAGCATTTACAGAAAAGCAGCCAAATACCTGGAGCCCAGGAGAATGGACTTTTTGGACTGCATGTGCAAGTGCAATTTTCCTTGAAGTATTGTGCTGGGAGAAAGATGTTCTTTGAGATTATTAGAATAACAGTAGATTGATCAGATGTTGGCAAATACTTTTGCTTTGTGTAATTAAGATGAGTTAATAGATGGTATCTAAGATGAATTTTAATTTAATCATAGGATCATAGAATTGTTTGGGTTGGAAAAGACCTTCAAAGGTCATCTAGTCCACCTCCTGCAATGAGCAGGGACATTCAGGGTTATCAGCTAATTTTTAACAGCTTAAAAGGGTGGTAACGAAATATAAACCCTTTATTACAGAGTGGTGTTTTTCAGTTTTACAGCACAGGAAAGAGACTAAATTCTGTGGAGGAGAAACTGCATCCCTCAGTTGTAAGATAGTTTGCAAATGAGTTTGTTAATGCACTGCATCACTGGCAAAGTGAGTACTGGATGTTTGCTAGCTGTCTTACCTAAATGAGTGGTTAAGAATGTACTGAATATTCTAATCTGATTTTGAATCCATCTGACACTGATAACTTTAAAAGCTTAGAATGGCTTAGGATGGTCAGAGGTGAAAAAATACAGTGGACATTTTAGGGGAATTTAACCAAACTGGCAACGTACTGGGGTGGAGTAAGTTGTCCATCTGTATCTCCTGTCATGTTCACTCTGTTATGCAGCTGTCAGCTGCTTAAAGCACAAAACAAGAATTCAGTTTCCTGATACTGCAATGACAGTGTAAGTAGTTTCTTTCCCTGACCATATCTTCTATCACCTAGTCCCTGAAAATTACTTGTGAGGGTGTGAAGTGCATCAAATCAGATCAGGAACTGATTTAGATGAAAAATAAAGCCTCCTCCTCACCTTTATTTTCTTTATCCCGTTTCATTCCCTGGCTTGGGAGCTGTGCCGATGGCTGTATTAGCACAGCAGGGTGCAGAGCGGGAGGAGATGAGGGGCAGGAGGCAGGCACTCCTGGCCAGAACTGGTACCGAAAATCTCTTCGTATTGAACTGTGGGCTGTATATTGGCACATTGAATATCTAGGGTCACAATTACCATCAGAAGAAGGGAGGAAAGTTTCTAGAGATTTTAACAGGTCTGCAGGTGCCATTAAAAAGACCACTAAGGGATAGGGACCAGTCATTTGAAGTTCCTTAGCAAAGTGTCTGAACCCTATTGTGCGAAACTTATTTTCATAGAATCATAGAATAGTTAGAGTTGGAAGGGACCTTAAGATCATCTAGTTCCAACCCCCCTGCCATGGGCAGGGACACCTCTCACTAAACCATGTCAC
>JANHGB010004762.1:12997-34090 GCA_026283785.1 Coracopsis vasa
TTTTGTTTACTTTGTGGTCTAATCCTTAGAGCATTGTCAAATTACACATGATCAGATGGTGATCTCAATTTTTTTAAAAATAAGATTTATGTGTTAGTCCCAGTGCTGGACCCTAAATAAGTGGCAATATGTGAGGCACTCCAAAGGCTCTTCTCTCTCTCTCTCTAACCTTCTACAAACACCAGCTATAGTAATGTTCAGAGGTTAAAGTGACTAGATTTGGGGCAAATTTGGATGCCCACCTCTGAACTTTATAGGGTTCAAAGTGTTTATTACGTGCTAGATTTGAAGCCCAATGGTGACCAGACCACAGCTTTGCATCACTGTAATTCTGCTGCTGCAGACATGGGCACCATCTTCAGAGCAGATGGTGGAAACCAGGCAGAAATGTCCTACCATGCCTGCCCTCACCCTTAGAAGAGATGGCAGTAGCACTCATCCTCAATTTCTGCTTTTTCATCAGAAGTCAGCTGGCAATTTTGCTGGTGTTGGCTCTCTGGTGATGCAGAGAGCTGTCTGCCTTGTCCAGGTCTTGAGCCATCCCCAGGTCCTCTGCAGAACCAGCGTCACAGTGTAATGCCCATGGGTTTTTTTCCACAAAGTGACCACTTCCAACAATGGTCGATGCCAGCTTGTTCAGAAAAGTGGATGGTTAACTATTAGCCTGTGGCCTGAAGGCTATGGCCTTTTGAAATCTTGTTTAAAAACAAAAACAAAGCCAATAAACCAAAAGCAAATAGGAAAGAAAAAAAACTAAAACCAAACAGGAGGAGTTGTTTTGTCTTCAGCAAAAAGAACAGTTGACAGCGGAGTGGTTTATTTCTTCAGTGAGACCTTGAGTCCCTTGCAAAGAATATATCTAAATTCTTGTTTCCTGAACCCTGGAGAGGAGTCAAGTGTCCAAAGAAAGTTTCTTTGCTCATAGGTCCAGGACTTCTGCGTTCAGCATGCTGGGCAGACAGTTTGTCTCCACTTTCCATGTAAGTGTGTTGCCAGAGCTTGCCTTGCTGCTTTGAACAGCCAGTATTTCTCACTGCAGAGGAGGCTGCTGCCTCTCTGGATCTATCAAGCCACCTGGAAAGCCCAGCAGGCAGCTTGAACCCTGCCATTCCCAAGCTGTATGCACTAGCCTGTGTGAAATGTGGGCCTTAATCCCAGCTTTTGCTAAACGAAAGAGAATGTAGATGTGCCTGCATTTAGCCGGAGCAGTCGTCAGCTGTGATTCCCATGGTCCTGATATGGCTGTGTGACCACCTGGCCTCCACCATTGCAGCAGTGGGGATAAGCCATGAAGTTTTCCTCCTAACTCCTAGGTTGCTTTGTGCCCTGAAGCTTGAAAGCATAAAGCTGTCCAAAGCACTTGGCTTTATAAAATGCTTGTAATTCTGGGCATTTTTATTGCCTATGTGAAGGCTTCCACCAGTGTAACTTCACAGATTTCTAGCAGAATTATTCTTGATTTCTACCCATATGAGAAGAGGATCGTATTCCAGGACTTTTCAATCTGGGACCATTATATTTTCAATTTGAAGCATCAGCATTTTGTCTATAGACATTTTCAAACCTGAATTATTCTTATCTTTGAGTTCCACCAATTTATTTAATTGATATTTTGATTTCTTGGCCTGTTTTAGGATGGAAATGAAAGTTGAAATACCAGGATTCCCTCCAGATTGGAAATTCTGCTATTTGAGCAGGTCTTATGCAGCGTGGGATTTTTTTCATTGCCTAATTTAACATAAATATATATATATACGTCTCTCTGTAATGAGCACATTGGGACCCCGAATAAAAGTTCATTACAGTTAAGTGTTCCTTGTAATAGCATTTGGCAATTTACCAATAAATGGAGAAATGTCCAATTTTAATCCAGCAGGAATTCTATAGTAACTTCATTATAAGCTTCATATTGATCAACTTTTAAAAATATCTTGTAAGGAATACAGTAAATACTTGAGAATAGAAAACTTGTGTACTGTATCACAGCTTCCAGTGAAAAAAGCAAGAGAAGTAAACCCATGATACTCAGGCCAGCATCATGTCCTTGAGATTTTTCTGTATGGGAATTTGGCAGATGTACTATGGCAAAATCAGAGTGTTTTGAGCACGCTGAGCATCCCTGTTAAGCTCCCCCAGGCAGCTGTTTAACACTCCCTTCTTCTCCCTGCATGCCTCGTCTTCATCTATGATGTTTGGAGCTCTTGCTCTGCTAACCTTTGTCTTTCCCAAACCAACTTCTCTATCTTGCAGACCTTTCTTTAACCAAAGACCTACCTACCTATCTTTAAACATTTAGTTCAAAGGCTTTGTTTCATGTTTTAATCTCCTCTCTTCCCTCTCGTTCCCCTCTATCACTAGGCTTTTCAGGACTGTGGCGCCTGCTTTTGGGAGGAGATGCTGGAAGGAGCCAGGAAGGGCAAGAGGGCATCTTCATGGCTAGGAATACAGAGGGTAAAGTTATTTAACTTTGTCTCTTTCCCTCAACATAATACCAGGAGCTTTCCACTTATGGATGGAGACAAAAGGATTTTTTCTCTTGTGGAGTTTTTGGTTGCATGATAGCTTATATGTTCCTGTTCCCTGGGGGTCAGTGGGGATAGCCAGTGTGGACTGCCTCTGAAAATTCTTCTTCTCAGGAAGTCCTGCCTGGGAAGGCTGGGCTAGGTCAGGCTTGGTCCCACATGGCTGTAGATTGACTCTGAATTAGGCCTGGATGCACCTGACATATGCTGACCAATGGCTCAGCTAGTCTTTCGCTATTTTTGTCTTTTCTTTAGGGAGACAGCTTGACTGCTTAGCACAGCCCTTAATTCTCAGGTCATGATCTGCATGTCTTCAGGTCATAGGGGAATTTTTGGCTTGCTAAGTGTTAAACCTTCTGTGTTTACAAGCATTAAACCTTAATGTAAGCATTAAACCTCTCTGCTGTGTTTTGTTTCAGTCTTGTGAAGACTATGACATATAGCTTAAAGGCACTGCAGACAGTTACTCAAGCTTTGTTTAAGACATCACAGCTAAAAATGTTTCATGCTGCTAACAGTTCATTATGCTAATGTGGGACACTTTACTCTGTGTAAAAATAGAGTTTGCATGTTACGAGAATTAGATATTTTATATTTTCTTGCCAAAGGAAATATTTACTTAATTTTTTTTGTAATATTGATCTGTACGTCATTAAAAAAACATCATATTTTGTTAGCTTTTGTGTGAATTAGGGGACAGAATCTTAAATTTAATTTAAGAATAGAAACCACATCATACAACCGTTTCTACATGATGTGGGAGTGCTGACCTCTTTAGTCACTTACAAAACACATTGAGTAGGGATGACTAGAGATGTCTGGTTGGCTTTTCCAGTCGCTGCAGTGCTGACAGCCTGAAGGTGAATGACATGTGGGGAGGACTCACTGTCTTCTATCTTCCCACCTTCTTACTTATTTCTCAGATAGCTTTGGATCACCACAAAATTCTTGTCCCACTGAGCATCTGCTGACCTCAGTGATTTGCTGAAGTCAATTGGCCTCTGCTGACCTCTGTGATTTCCCTAAGAACTGTCATGTATACAGAGGGTTTCCTGTCCTTAAGAGCTGTATTTTAAGGGTCTGTCCCAAAACTCACTGAGTTGATGGCAATCCTTTAACTAATCTAAATAGGCTTTAATTTGAGTCTTATTACAGAATTTGCTAGGGGAATACAATGGGAATTTTATGTCCTGGCATGTTTTAAGCAGAAGTGCCTTTCTGCTTCTGGACAAAGAGGGTGTTTGTTAGTGACAGGGGATTGGTTCCTGATGTGGCTCCAGAGAAATACTTGTATGTAAGAGGCCGTGAACAGCTCTTCTGCAAGCATTAAGAATTGGTTAAAAAGCCGCTTGGCAGATTTTAAATTTAGTTACAAAAAATGTGTGCAAATCTTATTTCAAGGTAAGTGGAAAAAAAAAGAGAATACTGAGCTATTAAATATAATCTCTATCCAGGGCATTGTAACAAATAAAGAATGAAAAAAATATCTAACTACCAAAGAACCATACAAACATATTAGGTCTTGTAAGTTGGTGTTTCCCTGGACTCCAACCAATGCCTGGTTGCATACTATAAATTTACAGCTGGTATTTCTGTTTAACTTCATTCAAGCTTCTAGAGCTACCTCTTCTCTAGATGCATGGTGTGAGGAGGTGTTACTTTCCTTAGTGGTATGAGAAAGTCTTACACACACACTTGGACGAGGTCTTGCTATAAAAAGCAGTAATTATTTTGCCTTGTATGTATGTATTGGTTAAGGGACAAGACCTATACAGAAAGGTACTTTTCTCTTTCATTGTTATAGAGTGATTGCTGGCATGCTACAATGTGTTATTATAGGAGGCCAAATTCTGATTTCATTGGTAAATATGCAACCTTTATAGAACATAAGGGGTTCAGACGCATGTAAATGAGATCAGGAGTTTATTTCATTCTTTAGACATTTAAAGCAAAGTACAGTCATAGAAAACAGAGGTAAAAGAGTCCTCAGCGGATCCCAAATCATCCGTGAGGTTCAGGGTAGGACAATTACATCTGTATCATTCCTGTCAGCTCATCATTTAAATTGCACTACAAGATAATCAAGTATGGGAAACTCCACTCCTTCCCCAGATGATATATTTCAATGAATTACTGCTAGGTTTTCCTTATATCAAACCTGAATCTTCCCTATTGCAATCTCAATCCAATTCTTTTTTGTCCTACCTACCTTACAACATTGCCCTCCTGATTTCTATATTGCTGGGAATATTTTCCTGTGTTTTCTACCTGGAGATGTTCACAGACATGTTTTCCAACAGAACAATTGTAATTTAATTAAGGTGCTATGGGGCAACAAGAATAGAAACTATTACATCTACTAACAACAGTCATCTCTCTGATTATCAGCATAATAGGAAAACAATTCAATTAAATGTGTCTGCTTAGTCAAGTGGGTTTGCAGTCTGAGTTTGCCATTCATGTTAATGGAGCCAAATCTGTTTATTTTTGGGGATCCCAGAAATTCATTTTCTAATAATGGCTGTTGTCAGGAGACTGATAGTAATGTTGAATCATTTGTGCTGGGTTGTGACAAGAATTTCCATTCCTGAAGAGAGTGCAATTGAAAGATGAGTATGTGCATGGTGGGCATGTTCGGTGTTGCTGGATGTGAAGAGGACACAGGAGCTCTTAAGAGATCAGCCAGCTGACAGAGAGAAGGGGATTTGAGGTAGGGCACCAGGGACTTGGCAAAGGAGATGAAAACTTTGTCCCTGTAAAGGGAACTCTCTAAAAATGCCTCACTGTTGGCTCTGCTCCACTGACATTAGTGAGGCTGGAAGACGTAGTAATAGCCTAAAGGATGAAAAACATGAGTAGGAGTTCTCTGCTGTGCCATACTGGTGGAACTGGAGAAGTGCTCACAACAGTGGGAAATGCTTAGCAAATATTCCTTGTGGGGACAGGGCCCCAAGGAGCCTTTAGGAGTTAAATCTGCAGGAAATAAGAAGAGGGGGAGGGAGTGTGAGAGATGCAGTACAGACCATTCCTAATAGGAGTAAAACTGCATATAGCCCAGAGTACAATATACAGAATATAATTGAAAAAGATGTTTTGAATGAACAATAACCTTTAAATTCTTTAGTGTGTGTGCTATGAGCTGTAGAACGTTCTGATTGTTAAGGCAATTAGCTTTTAAAAATAGTTATTTTTTTAGATTTTAATTACATGCTGCAGTTTGCCTTTGTTATTAGATGGGGTCAGTAAGGTTACTGAAGTAATTATTGCGCTCTGCTTGGCACTGGTTAAAGCATAACTGGAGTAACTGCATTCAATTCTGTATGAAAAAAGCATGGACAAATTGAAGAATTTAGAGGAGTGGAAGAAAGATTGGAAGAAGTTTGGCATTCAGATCTAAGAGGAAAGGTTAAGATAACTTGGCACCTGTAGCCTAAAGGCAAAAGAAGTGTGTGGGGAGCATAATAACGGAAGACATAAAGGAAAGGAATGTTTTAAAGAGGACAAGGATCAATTATTCTCATTAGTCAACAAGGATGAGACAAATAATAATTGGCTGAAGCAGAAAGGAAGTTTTAGGTTAAGTATTAGGCAAAACTGTGGAAGAACTGTTTGGAAGTTGGACAAGCTGCCAAGAGCCATTGGACAATCACCATTGTTGGAGTTATTCAAGGCCAGACACCCATCTACAGGAATAGTTATAGAATAATTAGATCAATCCTGCCACAGGCAGAGGGGTGGGCAAGGGGTCCTTCTGGCCTCGGTGACCAAGATATGGTTATGGATCTACTTTTTCAGGTTTCACACTCACCCCCTATTTTGTAAACCATGGAGTTTGCTTCAGCCTCCGCTAAAATCAAGTAGGAGAGCAACAGTTTAAAGCTGCTCCTCAGGGTCAGAAAACATGTGAGACATAAAATTATCCCCTGATCTGTGGCTATGCATTTCTTTTTACAGCTTCTTAGAATCAAACTTCCCCTCCTCTGGGTGTCTCTGCTTTGTCGCTTTTAAAATATGAGCTCTGGGAGAATAAAATAGTAACCAAACCAGAACAGAATGGTTTTGGACTTGTTCATTGCTATTCACTACTTTATAGAAGCTCTTAGAAGTTGAATTGTAAATAGCCTCTGTGTTTTATTGACAACATGCTCCTCATCTTCCCTGCTACTTATACGGAAGAAACTGATCATGTCAAGTGCAAACTCTGCCTTTCCTATGTCAGCAGACCTCTTCCCATAGATTCTTCGAGATGCTGAAAACACAGCAAATCAGAGGTAACTCTACAAAAAGATGCTCTGGTACACAATGGTTGCCAGCTGGATTTGGCCCAAAGACTGGTCTGGACAGGTTCTGTTTCCAACTGCATGGTGAACGTCAAGGGATGGCTCCAAATATTGGTTGCTGTGTTTGCAAGCAGAGTAGAGCAGTTTTAGAGGTACGTCACAGTTTTCGGCACATCTGAGATTAGGATCTGGCTGCCTGATGGACAAAAATGAGATGGCTTACGTGCAATTTGAGAGGCACTGCAGAGACGATATAAAGGGCAGTGAGCTAATTTGTATTGCTAGCAGTGGTCTTAAAGTGGTAATTACATACGTAATTATAAACCATGAGCCCAGCCTGTTTATTTTTCCCCTCTGGTGCTAATGGAAAACAAAGTAGTCTTGGTGTTTTGTGAGATCCTGAATGCAATGCAAGTGATCATTTGGCTGACTAACTGGAAGGCAGAGGCACAGTATCATAGAATCATAGAATCATATGACACTGCTTGGGTTAAAAAAAAAAAAAAAAGAAGAAAAAGGAGCACTAGAGGCAATGATTTCAAATCCCCAGAATAATGGCAAAGTCATAAAAATTCCTTACATTTGCTAAGCCTGAAAACACTGAGCAACCCCAAAGTGTCTGGAATGCCCTGTCCAGCTGTGCTGTGTCCACTTCTAGTCAGTAACATAATCTCAAAAACACAAGGATATGTATTAAAGATGAATTCTCTTTGACAAATCAAGAGACTAGAAAACAGTCACAGGGTAGGAGGTGCCATTGCAAAGTGATGCACGACCTAAAGTGGTGCGCAAACTAAACAACCCCATGACCATAATAACCATGAGATGCCTTCACTAAGATTCATTGCTCTTTTTTTCTCTCACTCCTGTTTCTCTTGATATAAGGCAAAAGATGCTGGTATGCTTTGAGGGGAGCTGCATAGGTGGGCTCCCCTGTGACTTGGGAGCCCTGGAAAGGCTGAGCTGGGAAAAGTCCCCCCTGGGGGAGCTGCCGTGGGTGTGTGCTGGCTGGTTACTTCCAGCCATACAGCATGAAGATGGCCCTTGTATGTCCAGGGGCTCCAGGAGGAGCCATGTGCATCTCATTTCCACACTTCACTCCCTCACTCTGAGGCTCCTCAGATCATCTTCAGCAAAGTGTTGAAAGAGAAAGGGGGAATGTTTTACACAGGCCTGTTTTTCTGCTCTTGTGGAGACGAAAGACACCATTTTATAGCATTAACTCTGCATTTCTTTTCTAAAAGCAGATTTCTCTTTTGATGAACAACTAATAATTAACATCCGTTGAAAGTACACAGACAACAGTCTTCAAATTTAGTTATCCTTGGCAAGTATTATTGATACTTATATGTCTAATAGGTCATGCATCTAAGTGGGGGGGAGCGAACTTTTTCTTCTGTAATGTCTACTAATGAGTCTACGTGCAAAACTTCATCCAATGGTTTTTGGAACTATAAACCTTTCCTTTCTTGGCTTAGTTCTTTAGGTTCTGCTAACTCTGTTTTTTGGGTATTTTTTTTTGTTGTATTTTTTTTTTTGCTGCTGTCTCATCCTGGACTGATTCACATGTGAATGTGAGGGGGAAGAGTACCTTCACCACCCCTTCAGTGCTGGACTGAAGCGTAGATGCTAGGCATTTCCACCTACAGAAGAGGCTGAGGTATTAGCATAGAGGGCAATGCATTCCTAACAACCCCAGTACTTAGTAACCACACTGCTTGGTGTGGCAATACCTTTTCTGCTTGTGGGTCTCCTCTCCCGCTAGCACCACTTTGTAATCTCAGGCACCCTTGAGAGAGACCCAACCCCCTCACTTTTAATTCACTGGGGAACTTGTGACATAACAGCATATAGGCTCTGCCTTTTCTGGCTTTTTCTGTGATGGAGCTGTTTTAAACAAGATTCCTGCTACAAAGGTGAAAGAGTAGAGGAAGAAAATCCGGCATGACTTCGGGGTAGTGCAAACGAGCCATAGGAGACTCACTTTAGAGATATCTCCAGAGACTAGTCAAGACAAAAGTTACAGCACAAGCATTTGGAAGGGGGCCACTGCAAACAGTTTGTCCTCATTCCAGTTGAGCAACTGTAAGCAGGGACATTTTCAACACAGGCCATTTAGGGACAGAAGGAAAGATTGGATGGCACTAAAAGAAACTACACAAATACATGGTGATAGGATGACTCGGCCACCCGCCACACATACTCTGCTGCTTCATTGTTCTTTCTCCTATCATCCCAACATCTGAAAAGGTCCCACCCCAGCACAACTGTACCACACAATGGAGACCAGCATAAATTAACTCCAGGTGACAAAATCACCTTCCTTGACTGATCTTCATTTGGTGAGGAGGGAGGGCAGGGGTCATGTATGTGGCAGGACAATGGGGGAAAAATGGATTTTGCTTGTCAAAGTGAGCACTATATTAAACATAGGGAGAAAAGATGCTTTGTTCTGCTATGGTGTATTTTGCTGTGTGAGTCTTGGGTTTAAAGGGCTGCAGTCATCCTGTGTCTTGAGAAAATGCTTGGATATGATTATTCCAATTTCTTTAATTCTTCTCTTCCCCCTAACTTGCAAGTTGTTCTTGCTCTACTATTTTCCTCAGCATGCCAAAAGCACCATACCTTTCTGTGGGAAGTTTCTGCCACCCTCTCTGATTTTGTATTCATGCTGCATAAATAAGAACAAGACCTCCCTCCAGCACCTTGGCATGGGTTGGGGATTGGATGGGAGGATGGTGAATGATAGAAATATTATGTAAGCAAGGTCTGAATGCCGGCAGCCACAGCTCTAGACAGCCATTGTCCACAGATATTTTAAACCTGCCTTTTTTTAAATTTTTTTTTCTTTTTTTTTTTTTTCTTCCCTTCTGAGCACCACATGACAATACAGTTTCATTCAGTGAAGAGCTGGCTTTTGGGGACTGGATGGCTTAGCTGGCCTATTTTGGGATGGGGTGCCTTTCATCTGTAGGTCACTGCTTTGAATTCTGCACACATTTTTGGCAACTGGGAGCCCTTCTCTTCTGATGGCAGAGCAGCAGCATATGTGAAATTGCTAGGAAGTCTTAGATCCTAGACACCATGTCTAGATCATAAAAGCTACCGTAACAGTGGAATCTAAATGACACCTTTTTTGGCAGCTGAAGCAGAGTCCAAGAAATAAAAGGGCTATGGAGAATGGACTACTGTTTAGCATCTATAAACTAATAGTGAGGAACACTGGTGAGGGAGTGTGAGAAAGTATGCACAGCCCATGAAGGCTCTTTTGGGTGAAGAAAAAGGATTTCAGTCTCCCAGGCTGAAAGGCCAACACCTTTCAATAGCAGAAGAATCATTTAGAAATGTGAGAACAAAATCATTGTTAGTCCTCGTGCCTTTAACAATGCTGCTTCCTGTTGGCATCTTCTGCTTACTAATAACACAGTCTGACAATTTGTATCTACACAGTCCTGCACGAGCACTAACTAATTCATCCTTTCTCACCCCTTCAAGGCAAGTAGTTTTTTATTTTTAATGCTCTGTAGCAGAGTTGGTTTCCTTAAAAGTGTTGCAGATATGTTTATAAAGGCTACATAATACTGACTCTACAGTGTATGTCAACCTTAGGTTTTCTGCTTTTGATACAGCTATTCCAGTTCAGGTAGGCTACACCCAGTTATATGTTTTACTGAATAGAGGTCTTAATTAAAATAAATGAGAACTAATTATTGGGAAAAAAACTCAGAGCAGGGCCAGGTTTCAGTATAATGATACGAAACAAACAAACAGCCCCTCCTTTCTGCCCCCCAAACAAACCAACTCCCCTTCACTGGAATAATCTCTGGCTGTCTGACCTTATTTATTCAGATGCCGACATGAATCATCATCTGAGCAAGTATTCCCTCCTACACCTGCAGTACTTAGGGCTGTAGTTCTCCCTGGTTTTCTGCGGCAGTGTTACTTGGAGCCGTCTCCATCTGGCAGGCCATGAAGTCCACAAAAGCACAGAGGTCTTTCTGTAAAAATGGAGACAGCCCAGATTGCTTTTTCTTTACACAACATCTCAAGAGGACTCTGGACTCCTTCTTTTGCAGTTATAGTCAAGTGAGCAGTCTCTTTCCCTCCTATCTACTTTTTGTGTGATGACCTCTTCTTGGGGTAAAGAACTGCGTGGGTGAGTTTGGGGGGAGGGGTTGTTCTTCTCAGGAAAGCCAAACTGCAGGATGCAGCACATCTTGAGCTTGGCAGCCTTTCACAGTTCCCCAAGAGGCAGCTGAAGGGCCCAAGCAGGGGTAAGACATTATCAACTCACTTCTAGCGTGCCAGAGCATATCTTTACACACAGATAGTGACACATTGTGCACCACAGTTGACCTTCACAGACCAAAGGAGATCCTTCAGTGGTGGCTAAGGGAATATCTCATGTCATCTCTATACTGTTACAAGGCTGAGTACTTAACAAACAAGTAGCTCTGCAGTGCTAGACATAAAGCAAGCACAAAAGAGAACGCAGAAATTAAACCTTATGTTATCTGCCAGTCATTAATTGTTTGGAGAGAATATCCCAAGAGCATGGCTGAGCATTGGTGTCATAAAGATGTATACACTGCTGTTGGAATGAGGTCATTTGTCACTGTCTGGGATTATACCACTAACAGTATACGAGCATATTCAGAGTATTATGCAGCTCCAGGTTTCAGCCATATGGAAAAAGTGTAATATAGTGAGAAATTCAATCCTTTAATAGAATCCAGAGCACTTCCAGAATGTTTTCCTTACTTTTATTTCTTTGCAATACAGTCTTAATAACCACTGATGTAGCATTTAAATTGGAAGAGATGTGACATCTAGATAAACTGGAAGATCTGCTGATACCAAGTGCCTTCTGATAGGAAAATCCCTTGCTGTTTCAGTGGAAAAACCCACCAGGCTTACTAGAGCCAGAGGAAGGGCATGGCATAGCTGTGGCATGCATTAACCTCTTTTGACTTTTGTCTCTATAGTCACTCAGAAAGACTCCCTTAGCCCAAAAGAAAGTAATTTTAACTCTGGAATTTGTCTTTGCACTCACCTCTTTCATGCATTGCTCATGCAAAATGATAAAAGCATAGAAGAATTGTGACTTGCAACAGGATGCTGATGCACAACAGGATGTGCATACGAAAACAGGAGTCCTTGTCTTGTTGCCTATCAATCACCTACCCCTCTTTATAGACAGCATTTGTGGTAGAGTAGTCATGTTGATATGACCTCACTACTTGTAGGAGACTGGATTGGTCTGTGCAAATCCATGAGTGACTGTAAGACACCAGAATGGTCACACTGATGAGCAAAAAAGCCAAAACTGCTTTTCTACAGTCTTGCCTGGAGGTGCCAGGCCAGCTTCCCCAGTGCTGGATAGAGTATATGAAACTGGATGCTATGTTGTTAAGGATTTGGAGTGATGGTGAATCTGGGAGCAACACTGAAATGAGAAGCAATGATGTCTGGACCAGACTGTGCTGCTGGCTAAGCGTTGACAGGAGCGTCTGAAGGAATTTTATGTAATTCTGAGCTTGATGTCTCAAAAAAGGCTGTTCCTGATATGCACCTGGCAGGGCATTGTAGCCTAATGCCAGAGAATTGCAAATGATCCCTGAAAGAAACGGTGGGGTTTTCTGAGGCCAGGAGCAAAAAATATATGTTGCTGTCTGGGAAAGGTACAAATAACTACAGCTCAGTGAAAAAACTACATTATGGCTATATCTGGCTTAAGTGCTACATAGTTCTGTGGGCTGTTAACAGATGTTGCCAGAGCAACTTGTTATGACAAGCCATGTTGTGTTTCTGAACCCAGTAATTTTACTGGCAGAACCTGCTGCATCTCTCAGAGAATGGGAGATACTCTTGATTGAGACAGGTTCACAGCTCATCCCAAACAAATAATCTTGAAGGGTATATGAAGAACTAATGAGCCTCAGTGTGTGTGACAAATAGTTGTCTGATAGCCAGGTCTTCCTTGTTGCTGTTCAGGTCCACAGAGCTGGTCAGGATATTTTAAGAGCTACATTTTTAGAGGTAGACCAGGGAGGAGATGACAGCAGGGAGAGTACAGATTGGCAGAAAATGGGGAGAGAGGGCTAGAGAGAGGCGGAGAAATTCTGCAAAGCAACCAGCAACTAAAGTAGTCATGTGGCAGCCCCATGCCTACATCTATATTCTAAATCAGACAAAGAAGGGATTTGTACCCAGGTGGGTAGCCAAGTTGCAATGCAATTGGATTTGGTTGGGTAGGTCCCTCTGTGTTCCTCAGATATTTTGTAGAAAAATTTAAACTCATCACAATGAGTCTCAGGAAAACATTTTAGAAAACTTTTTCTTTTTTTTTTTTTTTTTTTAATCAATCCTATTACAGCTGTCTTAGCCAGTTTATTTTCTCATCTTATGAAAACCCTGCGAGTAAACTTTTTGGGAGAGTGTATGAATGGTACCTACATGATATCTCAGTGAATCAGGCTAGCAGAGGATAAGCTTTTCACAGTGGAACAGATAAACCAATGGCAGTGATGTAGGGAAGTAGGAAAGACTGCGGAAAAAACCCTTAGAATTTTCAAGTCAGAGTCAAAAAACCCTGTATTGTGTTGCTTAGTTACTTTTCTTTCCTACTGACGCAAAAGAGCAAACAATGCAGAAGATCACCTCGAAGAAGATTCCCACTTCATTGGCTTTCTTAGTGAGAAGCCAGAAATGAGGAAAAATGAACAAAGGCTCCTTCCAAGGGACAGCAGAGGGAGTGGGTGCAGTGTATGACAGCCACCATTGATCCGTCTTTCTTCGTTTGTGTGAGTCAAAGCAAAGTGTAATTGTGATGTAGCCCTTATTCATCTTGATTACTTGACAGAACAATGATACTGAAAAGATAAATGAAGTGATATAATAAACAAATCATCTAAAGCTTTTATAATCTAACTAACTGGTTCTTTTCTCCCAAGCAATCTGCCCAGTGGCAAGATGGGGACTCATAGTTTGTCAAAAACAACAATCTGCTGAGCCTGGAGAGAGAAATGCTTTCAGTGAGAGGAAACAGGCATTTCAATCACTTCTCAAAAAATGGGCCCTTCGTTTCTCAGTGTATTTGATATGCTAAAAATAGCCATGTGACATGGTCTATGATCAGAAGCCGTGCTGATCATGGCTGGTCAAAGCCAGCAAGGAATGGCTTTGGCCATTACTGCCAAGAGGACAGACTGATGTAGACCACAAGTGGCTTATTCCGAAAAGCAAATAATCCTGAGGATCTGATCTGCAAAAGTGCTGAAGTAAATGGGAGTTGTGGTTGCTCAACACTTCCATGGATCACGCTGCTCTGTCCTTGTTAGCCGTGCTGCCTGCTAACTCTTATAAACCATGCAATTCTTTTTCATGCAGATATGTTATCATCATGCAGGAGTATCCCAATACCTAGGCTCTGCTGACACCTTGTCACCTCACGTCTGAGCTTCAGCCCCAGTTCTGGCTCAGAAACTGCCCCAGCAGCTCTGAGAAAAAAGAAGGGTCTTAAAAGGCAGCGTTTGCACTGGGGTGGGGGCAGAAGGCCTTCCACCTTGACAAATCCCATGGTCCCTCACAGAATGAAATCCCCTGAAATATTTTTCACAGCATTGGCATTCATTTTTGGTAGCCTAACATCTGCAGATGCCTAATTTTACTAATCTGTCTGTGACTAGCTCAGGCAGGCTGGCTGATGCATTTGCAGAAAGATAGAGCTAACATATGCAAGATCAGGAAAAAAGCCAAACCCTCAACAGACCAATGAAGTCAGACGAGCCCAGGTTTCTCAGATTTGGACATGTCATGTCTGCCATCTAGTTACTAGTCAGGGCTTGTTCTATGTAGAAAATGAAGAGTAAATAATCCAGTACCACATAAAAGGAGAATAAATTTACTGGGACTTTTGACAAATGAGAGAAAGACTTTCAATGGTATTTTAATTGAGGTGCTTGGAAAATAATACGATTCATAATTAAAATAAAAATATGTGAATTCCTGAACCTATTTTATTTGGCTGTAAAAACAATTGTATATGCTAAACTAATAGGCAGGAATATAAGTGATGAAGTGTTACTGCAATAATGGAGTTGAAAGTTCTGGGTCCCTCTCTCAAATACAATGAGGTTGTTAGCATGAGGTCCTCTTGGCATGAGACATGATCTGGTGAAAGTTTGACCAGTGAAGTGGAAGCCAGGACATCATAAGTTCTGTGCTGTTTTGTTCTTTGATTGATTGGGTAAGGCACAAATTGGCACAAAGAACCACTTACAGTCTCAGCTTACCCGTCTGTAAATGGAGACATATATCACAGTGATGTTTCAGACTTAATTATTGTAATGTATTTAAAACTTCCCAGGTGTAAGGTACTATAGAAAAATGCAAAGGTTATTGTTCCTAATCTAAAGTACCATATGACATTTTCAGTATTCATAATCTTGTATTTCATCTGCAACTTTAGCTTTGAATAATGTTTTGCCTTTATATGTATGCACATGTTCTAGCTGAAAAATAGCACTAGTTTGCTTTCTAACAAAGCTTTCTGTAATTTGGTTCAGCATTCAAAAGTAAGGCTGCAGTTGTGTTGAGCATTGATTTAGTTTAAATCATTGATTTAGTTTAAATCATTGATTTAGTTAATTGCTCTGAGCCATGGAAGATGTTCATTCACAGAAGTTATGAAATAGTTAAAATATAGTACTGGTGAAGAGTGTAATGATGTAAAAGACCCCTTAACTTTACAAGCTAGAGTTGTTTGTTATAATGAATGCTAAATTTTTGCACAGGAACTGTTCATCTTAATTTTAGCTTTTTGTACATAGTAGAGGATGCCCACAGCTGTTGAAGTACCACTGTTTGCTATGTATAAGGGAAATAATGAGTTAAGGGTCTTTTGCTTCTGGTTTTGAAATACTGTGGCTGTCTCGACAGAATGAGATACTGGATCTATGTAAAAATATATAAAAGGACTGTATAATGATACTTCTAGCTTCTCTGAGCTCAGAAAATAGACGTGCTCATTGGGTAGGACATAGCTCTGTTGGCCTCAGACTTTGACTCAAAGATCAGTTTTCAGTTCCTGGTGTTAGACCAATCCTCTCTGACTAACTGTTAGATGATGTCCTGGCAGGGACCTTGTGCGCTCACCTGTAGCCTTGCCTGGTGTTGAGTGGCTGCTCGCAACAGGATGCTGTTATGAGGGGCTGTGCAATCCTGTATGGACAGCTGGTGACTTGTGACAGTGCCCTGTCCTGCCCTGCAACTGGGGGCAGGAGCTGGTGGGCAATAAGGAATTACGGCAGGGCAGTGCACATGCTGAGCATTTCATCATGTTGTAGTGGGGAATGTGACATGCATGAACAGGAGTGGAGCTGATAACGGACCAAGAAATTTGCATTTTCACCAAAGGTTAAATAATATATGTGAGTAATCTGTGGTAATACACTGAAGATAAGCTTGTCTGAATACCCTGCACTGAATACAGGGAATTTGGACCCGATTCCAGAAGCAGCTAATGCCCCTCTGCTGAGGGCAGCTATGTTTGTCAGGGAGATAGGACAAGTGTCAAAAATAGACTGTATCTCCAGGATACTCACTACAACCCATGCGCCAGCTCCCTGGCCAGGCAAACTGGCTAAGAGCAACCCTGTATCTGAGCCTGGGTCTGTCCAAGGTGAGTTGGTGTCACTGTAAAATTCAAGGGCCTGATCTTCCCTGTGGGTTTCTTTGGGGTGGCTCCATCTGCTTGATTTTTCTCTCATCCCAATCCTCCCAGATTTTTTCATCTCAAGCAAAGCTGACACAGGTTATGTGGCAGGAGGGCTGCTGGGGACACTGCTGGTGCTGGGCTCCCTACAAGCACAGCTGATCTGGGCTGCCCTTATCTCAGATGGACAGGGTGGAGGGCGGGTGACACCTTCTTCCCTTTCACTTCTTGTAGTGGTCTTTTTTAAGCCTAACTCTCCTCTCACTAATTTTTGTCTTACATAATTGAATTGCTCTAGTGAAGTTGCCTCCTGATTTATGTTGGTGGGAGTGAACAGAGTACCAGCCCTTGAGCCTTTTACCAAAGTATGATGTTACACTATTTCTGGACATCATCATGTGCTGGTTGTGCAACAGATAAGAATAATGCTTGGTAAGTCATTAGTACTTACAGTTCAGTTTGTGCTAAAATAATCAGCTACATCCCATTTAATTTCTAAAGCCTCCTCATTATTGCTGCAAACATCAGACCCATGACCTGCTTTCCACTCTGTGAGAGAGGCATAAGTGAATTTAATGGCATCTCTGCATTACAAAAAGTCTGCTGCTGCTCCCTTGAAATCAGGTGGTGTCTTATCATTGACTTCGGTGAAGGTAGAATCAGGTCCAAATTTCAAACACCTAATTTTCCAGCAGAAGTGCAGCAGTCTAAGCCTGCTGCACTTCTTTGGCAAATAATGAATGGGATCTCATTATCTCTGTTGGGACGTGACTTTACAGACGATTACATGCTGAAAGTATGCCACCGATAGACTGGTTCTGTTCTGAACTGTGAAACTTGTTCAGAGAATCAGAGACTGCTAACTTTCAAGACACTTCATTCATTCTCATATCATGAATGGTTTTGTCAATGAATGGGACTACTGACCTTGATGATCTGGTATCAGTATTTCCTGCTAGGTACAAGCACACAGTGATGCTGTGACTACTGAGCATTATTCCTGCATTCTTTTCAGATGAAAAGTTATCCACAGTAGCATTTACCAGAATTTCTCTCCCTGTAAGATATTATTGTGACCCTGTTCATTTACAAAGAATTTAGCCTTATTGCATATTAGAGATGACATACAAATAGCACAGGAATAGAAATTAATTGACTATAATGGATCTTTTTGCTCCTGCCACATATTTCCTGAACTCTACTTTTTAGACATATTATGTGGCTAAAATCAGTAGTCCATGCGTGGTTCTTGAGAGTATCTATAATGGGTGCTGCATAGAAGGTTTGTTGAGAGTATGTAAGAGACTTGATTTATGGATTTATCCTTACAAAAACTTTTCTGAGTCAGATAAATACTGCTATTGCTGTTGTGCAGATGGGTAAATTGAAGGACTGAAAGCTTAAGTAGCACGCACAAGATCACCCAGCAAGTCTAGAGAAAATAGGCTGGAACCACAACGTTTCATTCTATTTTCATGTTCTGTAAGCGTTAGATCATCTTTCTCCCATGATTAGCTGCTATTCTGGCACGAAGTCAGGACCATTATGATAGAGCTATTTTTCATACAATGGGATGAGACTGCCATCACTTTAATTACAAGCATGTGTTCAGTCTTTTATGGCATTGTGATTATTATGTAAGGTGATGTGTAAAAATAATGAATTTTAAATTAGGAGTTTACATTACAAACCCTTTGGGGTAGGGAAATTTTTCTTCCTCTCTGTCCATACACCACTTGTTAACTTGGAGTCCTAGTTAATGACTGGACCTTGAAACTGGTACGCCAATGTAAGACTAAAAGTAATTATCAGATTATTTTTATTCAATATAGAAATTGTTATAATAAATGAGGAATAAATCCCACCTTTAGAAATTTGCAGAAAAGACTCAAGTGCTTACTGCTAGCTGGACACACTTTTGATAGAATTTACAGCTGATGGGACACAAACTCTTAAACTTGAGTTCAAGGAGTAGGGGCGTCCAAAACATATATCCCACAACATCTGCTCTTAAACTTCGTAAATTTAGCCCAACACTGGGACAATGCAGTGATTTCAGAAATGAATAAACGATGGTACATTTATAGCTTCTTTTCAAAGAAAAGAAAGGTAGCCAATCCTTATGACTAATAACTATTATTTAAAGTACAATCTGAGACGCTCCTTGTAAAATTTCAGCCAGGGTCTTGGCATGACTTAGTGCCCAAGAAAAGGATATCTATATTGGGAATCAGCTGCTCTTACACAATCTTTGTGATGATTTGGAACCACTTAAAACCAAGGAGCTGATGATATAATACATTCTTTGGATCTGGAAATGTTCCCCTTATTCCTGCTTTGAATTAAGAGAATATATTGGTGGTTTAGTTACATGTCTGTTAGTCAAAATTATATGTCTGTCTTTATCATGCGATTGAAGCCAGATCCATCTCTTACTGTAACAAAAAATAAAATACAGGTGTGAAGAACTCTCGTCTGCTCTAAGTGTGAGGTAATTTCTATACTGCAGTGGATTTCAAACTGAGGTTTGCAGACCACCAAAGACCTGAGGAGGTCTGTAGAGGAGCTGGCTGGTCAGAGAGGATTGACTTTGTTGTTTGGGGTTTTTTTCCTGCTACAATTTAATGGTGTTACAAGTAGCTAAAAATGCATTAAATATTTCTCAGCTAGCACTTTTAAATGTTAACAGTTGTACTTGCCTGAGGGCTGTTATTCAGCCACCAAAACCAGGAGGCAGGGGTGAGTCTCAATGACAAAATTTATGAAGATGCTGTCTGTATTTGGAAACTCTTCAGGAATCTGTAGCCTATGTCATGCTTTAAAACTTGTTGGTAAATGCAAACATCTAACTTCACTAAGTGACTGAGGTGTATTTCAGTCACTTAGTGTCACTTAGTGAAAATACACCTCAGCCACTTAGTGAAGTCACTCAGTAACATTGTGAGAATGCACATAGGGCTCTAATGAATTGTAAGGGTTTTTTCTGATGTGATACTGTCACTATACAAGTTATCCAGAAGACTTGCTGCTGGTAACATGCCCTAAAATAGCTAGTGATCAGCGTACTGAAGAGGACAAGTAAAACTATCTGTTTCTCTAGCCTTGAATAACCAAATAATAAAATCAAGACATGATCTATTATTTCACCACTTAATAGAATACCCAGTCTATTTTTCACCTGAAAAGCTTATAAAGTATACAAGACAACAAGTGCTAGTTATAGTAGTATAATACATGCTCTTCATTTGATTAATAATTGTAAACACAAGATGAGTTTAAAAGGCTACATTTTGGTCCTTTGAAGCTCCATTCAGCGTGTGCGTTAGATGGCAGAGAAATAACCCAAAGTAAAGTTTAGCCACCCATATGTGTGACATTTCTAGAGCTGGTGTTAAGAAAAGACTGCTGTTGAAGGCGCTATTTTCCCACTAAATCTAGAAGGCAGAAAACTGTTTCACTCGCATTTTCTTTCTGATGCAGAGAGCTGGCCACAGCAGGGAGAAGCATGGGTTATCAAAATATTTTTTGCTATGGAATATGCTTATAAATCACAGATTTCATAATGCTACTTATACAGAGTTTATGGTGGCAATTGACTGTCCATTACAACTGGGACTAGTAACAGACTCTGTTACTGGAATTCTTGAGGCGAGAATAATCTTTGGCCGTTTTTAGACTGATGCAATACAAAATTACAAAGGAAAATAAA
Source organism: Coracopsis vasa (assembly GCA_026283785.1). Lineage (NCBI taxonomy): Eukaryota > Metazoa > Chordata > Aves > Psittaciformes > Psittacidae > Coracopsis > Coracopsis vasa. The sequence goes on from JANHGB010004762.1 coordinate 33,224, forward strand.
ATTCAGTTAAACCCTCAGCAAAAAAATAGGCATGACTCAGGGAGTCCACTCTAGGTGACCTGTCTAAAAGAAGACATTTATTTCAACAGCTATAGTAGATCAATCAGGAATAGCTGAAACAATTAATTAAATCCATTACTTGGGAATCAATAGAAAAGAAACTGTATCCATTTACTCAATCCAGCAATTAAAATTTCTCAGAATGCCATGAATAAACTGTGAAATATATCTTTAAAATAAAGTTCTTAATTAGAACTGGCAGTTCCGAACCTGCTGTTGGCAGGAGCCAAACTACCGAAAAAGAGCTCGATGCAATAGACTGTGAAGTGTGTCTGCTTGCTGCTCTAGCGTTTAGGAATTAAAACAAACAAACAAACAACCTAACTAACTAACAAAAAACTATCAACCTTTAAAACTGAAAGCTGTATTTCAACATCAACATTAGAGAATTTTTTTCTCTGTGATTAAAGCAGTTTGGAATTTTCAACTGCGATTTTTTACAATAGGTTGCAAATACAGCTGGTTTCCTGAAGGATGAAACTTGTCGCACAGGAACACACACACACAATCTACGTACCATTCTACAGTCCACTGCTGGGCTGCTGGGTAATCCTTCATCGTTTGTGATCTGATTCAAGTACTCAACCAAGCACATGTTGTATTATATTTTGCTTAAATTACATTGTCTTTATTGAGAGTTAAGCATGTGCTTAAAGTTGAATATCTGCATTTTAAATAGGGATTATGCATGACACCTACTTGGCAGAAGTTACCCATTTATTTTCAAACATGCCTCACTGCATGCTGCTGAGAACAAGAAGTATGTTTGTGATTTTAAAAATCACATCCTAGGCTGAGTAAAATAGG